>MWSQ01001972.1:0-19993 GCA_002116395.1 Ramularia endophylla | reverse complement strand
AGTAGTTAATTACGTACGCGAACCTACTAATATTAGTATAAGGATACTATAGGAGAGCGACAATATACTTAACTTTACGTATACGAATAGGAGTTTTGCCTCCCGTAATAACGTAGTTAGTTAGCGCTTCGTTGTCTAGAACTATACTCTCGAAGGCTTATCGACTCTTATAGTATTCCTAGGAGTATACCTAGTACTTAGGATCGTCTTCTTTATCTTCCGATTCCGTTCTAATAGCGCTCGGAATACCTTTAGAAGGCCTAGCTACAGAGTACTAGGTAGGTAGGGGAGGTCTAGTAGTTATAGTCGGATTAACTACCTCCGGATAGTTATTAGAGGCCTTCCTAGCAAGTAGAGATAAGGATAGAGTAGTAGTAGGGCTCTTCTCTCTACTATCCTCTTAAGTTAGGTTAAGGATCTATATAGGGTCCTAGTACTATATAGAAGGGATTAGAAAGTAATCGAAAAGAACTTGGATATCTTACGATCTTAAAAGCCTAGTTAAGCGGTTAGAAAGCATTCTATAAGTATACTCGATACTTACCTCCGGCTTCTACGTACGCGACCGCGATAGAGGGTTGTTTATCTAGTCTTAAGTAAAGGTAACTAGGACGTAGTTAGATATAGTATCGTAGCTTAGTAGGAATTTAGTTAGTAGTATTAGTATATAGTAGAGCAAAGTAGATATTAGGAATTAGAAAGCTTTTAGAAGGGAAATCGATTCTTATCTATAGAGACATTCTTACTACTTTTCGAAAGTATTCTTATTACCTTTCGCGTCTTCTTACTTCTAGGCCTATTATAGGCCCTAAATCTCTCCCCTCGGTACGGCTTAGAGCGGAATGTACGGAAAAAGAATCACGCCTTTAAATCCTATTACTATTAGCTATCGGGGCTCGGCCCGATTTAGCTAAGGTTAGCCGAGGAGGTCAGGTCAGCCAGTTAAGCGGTCGAGTTTGTGTCGTACACGCTTTGCTCTGCCACGTTACATCAACCAAGCCCATCCTGGCTCGGAATCTGATCGCGCGGGAGGATCTACCATCCGACATTAGCCTCCAGCCTCCTCCGATAGAACCATGTGGAGTGATTCAGGATAGTTCAGGCTCCCGCATGCGGGGTGTGACGGCCAAGAACACGCCGCTATTGCATTGCTGTGGGAGAAACAAGAGAAAACCTTGCCCGAGTCTCTTTTCCACATCTCACTCTTCCTTTGGTTTGAGGATATATCTGCATAGCAGCCATGTCGCTGCACCGTACAACTGTGTTGAGCAGCTTCGTGCTGCTTCAAGGAGCTGCAGCGAACATATTATCTCTTGTAGACCCACTGATTGGCACAAGTAACGGTGGGCATGTCTTTGCAGGAGCTACGCTGCCTTTTGGCATGGCAAAGGCTGTTGCAGACGTGAATGTCGAGAATCAGGGTATGTGCAACGCTACACTAACTCATAGCTTCTGCTGATTCACTTCATCAAGGTGGATTCTCTACTGGCGATGACACGGGCAACATCACTGGATTCTCGCATATGCATGATTCTGGCACTGGAGGTAGTCCTTCTCTTGGAAATTTCCCCATCTTCCCTCAATCAGGCTGTCCTGACGACGCCGTGGATAACTGCATGTTTCCCATAGACCTTCGATCTGTACCACGCATCAATGGAACAGCAGAGGCACATCCTGGTTACTTTTCCGTTGAGATGGAGACGAACATCCGTACCGAAATGACTGTGACGAACCACACTGCACTCTACCGCTTCACGTTTCCTGCGCAGCCCGCGGAGAAGAACGCAACTCTAAGTCCACTCATCCTAGCAGATTTAACTGATCTTCCAGAATCAAGGATCAATGGATCGATTCTCGTGGATGGCGAGACAGGTCGCATCTCTGGCAGTGGAGTGTTCAGTCCTTCGTTCGGCATTGGCAGCTATGCTACGCACTTTTGCGCTGACTTCTCTGGCGCCGATGTTCGTGATACTGGCGTCTTTATGAACAATCGAGCAGGAACGGAGCCGAAGAACCTCAGCGTTGTGCAAGATGGAGTGAACAATTCGCCGGAGATCCTCCCTGCTGGAGCCTGGACGAGATTCCAAACACCTAAAAACAACAGCCAGATTCTCGCAAGAGTGGGTGTTAGCTTCATCAGCGTCAACCAAGCTTGCAACAATGCCGAGGCGGAGATTCCAGACTTTGATTTCGAAGGCGTCTACGCCGCAGCTCAGAAAGCTTGGAATGACACACTTGGTGTCTTTGAAGTCAAGCCGGGCGGTGTGAACGAAAGCCTACAGACGGTTTTCTGGTCTGGTGTATATCGCGCCAGCATCTCGCCCCAGGACTACACGAATGAGAACCCGCTATGGAATAGTACCGAGCCGTACTATGACAGCTATTATTGTATTTGGGACTCTTTCCGCAGCATCCATACCCTCATCACCATCATGGACCCATTCTCGCAGATTCAAATGGTAAGAAGTCTGATTGAGATCTATCGGCAGGAAGGCTGGCTACCGGATTGTCGTATGAGCCTGTGTAAAGGTTTTACACAAGGAGGCAGTAATGCTGACGTCGTACTTGCGGACACATACTTGAAGCTTGGCAAGCTAGCTGCTGATCTGGGCGTAGATTGGGAGACTGCGTATGAAGCTGTCGTCAAGGATGCCGAGTATGAGCCCAATAATTGGTCTGTTGAGGGACGCGGAGGGCTGTTGAGCTGGAAGACGCTGAATTACATTCCTACTGAGGACTTCGATCCATACGGAGTAGGGCCCTTTACCCGGAGCATCAGTCGGACTGTTGAATATGCGTAGGTGGTAATGAAAGGGAGCTAAGCATCACGTTGACTAATCTATCGCCAGTTACGACGACTTCTGCATCTCTGAGATGGCTCACGGTATGGGCAATATGGCGGACTACGATAAGTACATCGGAACATCGGAATACTGGAAGAACATGTGGAAAGCAGACCAAAACAGTTCCATCAACGGCACTGACACAGGCTTTACCGGCTTCCTTATGCCCAAGTTCCTCAATGGCACATTCGGTTTCCAAGATCCCATCTTCTGCTCCGGAATCATGAACTTCACATCGTGCTACCTCAACCCAGACGGACATGAGACGTACGAGGGGAGCTCCTGGCTCTATTCTTTCTTTGTACCGCACGATATGGCAAGTCTCATCGGCACCATGGGCGGACCATCAACCTTTGTCAAGCGTCTAGACTACCTGCACGACTACCCGAATCTGCTGTATATCGGTGACGAACAGGGTTTTCTGCCAACGTTCCAATACCATTATGCCGGCCGCCCTGCGAAGTCTGCGGAGAGAGCTCACTTCTACATCCCATCTCAATTCAACGACACGATCGCAGGGATACCAGGGAATGACGACAGTGGAGCTATGGGATCATTCGTTGCTCTTACTATGATGGGTGCATTCCCCAATCCAGGCCAGGATGTATATTTTATTACGCCTCCTTTCTTCGAGGAGGTGAGTGTTACGAACAAGCTTACTGGGAAGAAGGCTACAATTCGAAACATCAACTTTGACCCTGAGTACCAAAACATCTACATCCAGAGTGCCACACTGGATGGAAAGACTTATACAAAGAACTACTTCACGCACAGCTTCTTCCTTGATGGCGGTGTGCTGGAGCTTACACTGGGCAGAAATGAGAGCGCTTGGGGAACCCTGCCAGAGGACTTGCCACCCAGTGTGTCGACTGGGAATCATGTTCCTATGTACCATATGTAGAGAGGCATAGGACAGCACTGGGTCGCATTAAACGCTACATCGATTTCCCAACAGCCATTGTGGTCATAGAACAGAACCATCGGCTTTCTCTTTGCTTTCTTTAGCATCTACAGAGGACTTACTATGCACGCTCTTTCCATCGAGCACGTCCGGCTGTGCGCGCGTCTTGTGCTTGCCCTTAAGCTTGTCAACCCACTACCCCAAAGGTTTGCCAGCAGGAGCTGGGCTCATCTGTTCGTAGGCTTCACCGGCCTCGCATTTCTGGCTTCTCTCAAGCGACACGAGACCTGCTGCATTGATTTTCCAAGATTCAAGACAGTCTGCTGGGAGATTCTTCTCACGCGCGTTAGACGCTTGGGGCACTCTCGATGCAGCGACTGTCCTTCCAACAATTGATCCTTGGCACCACCATTCAGACCAGTAAAACCCATCTGATATTCCTCAAACTCCAACAGCCTTCCGGTTTCTCTTAACGACCTTCCTCAGCGCGCCCTCCCTCTCATCCGCCAATCTCCTGGCCTCACCCAGCAGTTTCTCAGTAATCTCCACACCAGGCACACTCTTCTCCCCCGCAACTACTTCCCTCGGTCTGCTCGGTGGCGGCGTAGCAGGCGGCATGACAAATTCATTGATGTACTTGCCCGCCTCGTCTACCAGAAACGCTCCTTTCTTCATCGTTGATCCATCCTGAACCATTTGCTCCATGACGCTTGGGCCGCGACCCTGCATTTCAAAGCTCAGGCGAAGAGCTTCGAGATCAATTGTCGGGAGTCTGGTGTCATTTTGAGGCTTCGTGGGATGAAAGCGCGCCTCCGGCGGTATTTTTCTCAACGCTGCCTCAAGCTCGAGAAAGCGGTTCTCGAGCTCTTTGGTGAGAGCACGGAGATGTGCGCCAGAGGAACTGACCATTCCTCGATCGAATGCCCGCGATGCATCGTCAGAACCGGAATAATGGATAGCAGGAACATGATGTTGAAGCAAAGCGTCCAGTTCTTCTTTACTGAGGTTCACTTTGAAATCCGGACGCCAGGAACTACCAGCATTTCCTGAACTCGTAAGATCCTTAGGCGAGACATTCAACGGTGTCTTCGCATTTTGGCTGTTGCCGACTTTGAAGAGGGCTTCAATGCCTCTGTGGAGTTCAGGAGCCTGGTTTCTGATTTCTGCGATGATTTGCGCAGGGGTCAAAGTTGGAGTTGGTGGTGGAGACGGGCCGTGGGGAGATTGCAATGTGGCCGGAATCTGGGGCGCAAGAGCAGGTGTCACATTCGTTGGAGTGGCAGGTTTGGAAGCTTCCTTTGCAAGTACTGGCGTAGGCAGATCGACTTTGGCTGTGGCTTCCGGGGTTGTCGACTTGGATCCTGGAGATGGTGGACGACTAACCGTAGGCGTGTTGTCAGTAGTTGCGTAGGCAGATTTGGCAGGTTTGGGTGGCTTGGCAGGTTTGTCCTTCTTGCTCTTCTTGATGCGGCTCACGACCGCTTCTTGCTCAATTTCCTGCGCAGCGACTTTACTCGCCTCGGCGGCCTTGACCTTGGCGATTTCAGCCTCTTCGAGCTGCTTTGCGCGGATTTGTCGATCCTTCTTCTGTTGACTCTTCGTCTTGTCTCGGACTGGAGCTGAGCCAACCCTGCTTGCGGGCGGCGGGCTATTGGCACGAGACTGCGAAGTGGATGTAATGGAGATATTGTCTGATATCGAAATGTGGTCGCTGGAAGGTGTGCCCGGGTGATTGATGGAAGACACACTGGGTTGTCGGGACGGGAAACGATGCGCTGCTGCGTTTGGCAACGTTACAACCGGAGCGGCGTTCGATGGAGGTGCTTCGGTTTTCGGGGTGTTGGTTAAACGAATGGTTCGAGGCGCCTTGACTGCAGGAGATGGCATCGGGCTTTCAAGAAGCTTTGATGTAATTGCGGCCTGCGACAATGTTCGACCTGGTCTGCCAGGTGTTCCCGCGTCCACGGGCGTCGCAGTGACAGAGCCAAGTTGCTCCTTTTTGCTGACCGGTGCCGGAATCTCGATCTTACCAGGATGCTTGCGCTTTGGAGTCTCAGTAGTGGTCTTGCCTTGGGCGTTGTTGGCTTCCTTGAGCGGCTTGCTCTTGGCTGGAGTGGGGCCGGGAATCGATTTCGTAGCCTTGCTTGGCGACGAGGCATGAGTCTCGTTCACCTCAGTTACGGATCGATCAGCCTGCTTGGCCGGGGCCTCAGCATCATGCTTCCCAGCGTCAGCAGATGCTTTAACCTCACTAGCATTCTCTTCCTCACGGTCAACATTGGCCGCGTCTGCACCGGCACCCGCGTCTACCGCACACATGGCAATCTTGAGATCTGATGAAGTTGTCGTACGTGAGGGCTTGGTCGGTGTTTCATCATAGTCGTCTTTGGATCCTTGTCTTGATGGAGTTGCTCGTCGAGTGCCTGGTGTCGCTGGTCGCAAGGGCAAGACGGGCAATATCTGTGACACAGTCCGCTTGACACTTGCCCTGCTCGAAGGGCGAGAGCCCGGGCGTGATGAGCTGTCTCCGAGGTCAGGCAAGGCATTCGGCCTTGACAAGCCGGGAGGAATGGTGGGCGTTCCCCGTCTGCTCTCGTGGCCTTCGAAGCCCGGAGGAATCGGTGGTGTGGACTGACGGGAGTCGTCATGCAGCGCTCGAGCAACAACGCTCTGCTGGCCTCCTGTCGAAGCAAGAGACGGAAAGTCTGCGTTATCTGTGAGTGAAGTCAGCATGCACACACTACATGACGGCAAAACTTCCCAAACAACAATTCCCCCTCTTGACATGCATGGCGGCGGCGGCGGCAGAAACAAACGCTCTACGTAAAAGGCGCATAGTCTAAGATACAACAAACGTCTCTCGTCATGCGTGGCACTGGGTTGATAAATGGGTGGTAAGAAGCTATCATGCCTTCCATGTGACTATCTTTTCAGCAATCTATCAGCCACTGATGCAGGACTGTGAGATACTCACAAGCCGTGGCATGACGAGAGACGTACAAATCAAACTCTTGCTCCCCTAGAGGCCGTGCCAAACCATGTTCATGCTGGTGGCTTGCTCTCGATGCTGTGATTATCGACTCCGCTGACCAGGCGACCAACACTTGGCGCCGGTTCAGATGTCTCCCCGATATCCCGTAAACTCCTTGCAAGAAGTCCAGCAAAAGCCGGTCGCTGAGTAGAAAAACACAAAAAAGGTCGTCGCCAAATGTCCCAATGACATGCCGCGCCATGTCTACCACCGCCCGTAATTGACACCATGCATGCCAGTGCTGTACAACCCACCTGCATTACCTTGACCAGCGAATTGAGCTCCACCAAGACCGCCCGCACCCTGATGCATGCGTTGCTGAAGAAGATGGCTGGTGTGGTCGTCCGCTACACCTCCCCCCGAGGAGGAGGAAGTGTTAGCGTGCCTGTGCTTGTTCTTCGGCTTCTTGTTGTTTTTGCTTCGCTGATTTAACCCTTCGGCGAAATTGAGGGATGCATAGGATGGGGCGTTGCTCTGACTGGTCTGGTATGCTGCAGGGGGGTGGGAATTGTTTTGGGGAAAGGAATATAACTCACGCTTGGCATCAGAATCACGGGTGCCACGGGACATTGCTCGGAGGTAGTCGTCGTGTTGACTGTGGCGGCCAGCACCTGCTCCGTATTGCAGTCCTCCTGTCGCAAACCCGTGGCCCTGTGCGAACGTTAGGTTGCCTGTCACTGGTGGAGTGCCAGTCGTCTTTAATCCGGGAGGAGGTCCTTGGACATTGCTGGTGTGGAACTGGCCATACGGCTGCTGATGTTGTCCGCCGAAGTGATTGCCGCCTGCCTGAGGCATCATTGAAGATTGCTGGTTCATAAGTTTCTGGTTCGCCACAGGCTTGACAGCTGCAGAAGCGGTCGCTGTGTCATTGGCGAAGGAGTATCGCGATTGACCACGAACATGTCCAGTGGGTTGAGTGCTCTGTTGTGGAAATGCAGCGGGGAGAGATGGTGCTTGGTTCGCTGAGTATGCGCCTGGGGTGTTGGGCTTGAGTGTCTGGAGCAGCAGTTGTTGGTGCTGCTGAGGCGTAAGACCACGTTCGCTGCCAAGTGCTGGGCTAGAGGATCTGCCTCCAAATGCGAACCGTTGATCAAGCCCACCGTCCTGTCCGGGAGGATGAATAGCACTGTGGACCTGGGAAGGACGCTCTTCTGGCTCGCCGCCTAGCTGCAAGCTTCCACTCATCTCTGGGTTGTCGTCCGATTCAGCAGCAGGTGGCTGCTGGAAAGCCTGCGCCTCCAGTTCCATTCGGCGCTGCTCCTCTTCACGCTCACGTCGCAGACGACGTCTCGCACCTCCATTGCGATCAAACAGCGGTGGGTACTCGTTGATCACAGCGCGATCAGCTTCAGATAATGAGTCTGCGGACCAGACCAAGGCGAAGTCCTCGAGCTTGAAGTTTTTGAGCAGCGAGGCGAGAGGGGAAATGAGCGGTGGCTTGGGAGGAGGGACATATTCCTGGACAGGATGAGGTTCGGGTTCGGATTCCTGCTCGGGCACAGGTGCAGGGACGGATCGCACTGGCGCTGGACTGTCCTGAGGAGTACTCGTAGACAAGCTCTCCGTCCGACCTGGCTGCGAAGGTTTCGAAGCCCAGCTTGCATGGGATGGTAGTGCTGGACGCTCCAAGGTAGGACTCTGTGGTTGATCACCACTGGCTTGCCGTATCATAGGCTGCGCAGCGACAGGCTGTTGTGATTGTGGAGGCGGCGGTCTCCCAGATCCATGCTGTCCGGCGTTCAAAGCGGAGAGATCAGCGCGTGAGTAGCTCTCATTTGCCTCGCCTGGTTCATGTAGGAACATGCAATTCCGGTTCGTGCAGGTCTCGCCGCGGAGGTACGCCGAGCAGTACTTCGTTGTACCGTGTTGAGCACGTAATGTGCGCTCGCCGTTCTTGGAGCCGTCCACTGCAGCTATACAAGACGCGGCGTCCTCTTTCCGCTCATACGTCACGTAAACGCCGACGGACTGTGGATGTGACATGTCCTTTGCCTTGCTCACAACGATCTTGATGATCTTGCCGTATTGTCCAAAATACTGGTCGCCGCGAAGGGTCTGCAGCAGTTGGTCTTCCTGCGAGTTCGGGCTCAAACCAGTCACATAAACCAAGTTCTTTTGTACGACTCGCATTCCCGCCAGATGCTTGCGACTGAGGTTATCGGCTTCGGCTTTTTGCTTTTCCTTTTGAAGGGCAGCCTGCGTCTTCTTCTGCTTTTGCGCCTGACGAAGCTTGTGCGCCGCGGTCTCCTCGGGCGTAATGAGTTTGTACTCGATGTTCTCGTCACTATACGGCCGCCGACAGGCCGGACACAGGCCATTCATATTGGTCTTGACATTGTGATAGCAGAACTGGCATATCTGGGGGAGGTAAATGGTCAGCAAAGGCCGTTGCGGGGAGGAAGAGGGGCGAGGCCTGAATGGGCGTTGCGCTCGTGCGGGTGGAAAACGCACCTGGTAGCCACACGGACACGGCCGGAAGCCCTGGTCGGTGAGGTCAAACTCCTCGACGCAGAGGGGGCACGTCTCTTCTTCGTCATCGTCAATGAATTGATCCTGGATTGATCGTGACATGGCGCGTGATTGTGCGGAGTGGACGGGCGTCGCGAGGAGGTATCGCGGACGACGAGGAAGGGAGGCGGGCCAGGGTGGAGATGCAGCAGCGACGGAGGGGGATGTCGCGGGGTGGAAGAGTGTCGATGTCGAGGTGTGAGCGGCGTTTGATGAAATGGTAGAAGTAACATGAAGGTAGAGCACACGGAACGTGAGAAGGAGAGGAAGCGGACCTATCCGCCACTAGTTCTGCCCAGCAAGCTGCAGGTAGGAGGAACACCGACGGCGACAACGATTGAGCGACTTGAGCGATCTCGTGCACGCTACCCTCGCAATCCCTCCGCTCCCACCCTCGCCATCATGGCCTCGCGATCCTCCACCCTCGTGCGCCCAATGCACGCGATCTCTCGCGCTGCACGATGCAGCACCTCCGCCGGCAAGCACGCCACCGCTGTGAGGGCCTTTAGTGTCTCCGCTGGCCGCACAAAGGAGCTCGCAGGGGACATTGGCGCACTGCCAAACATGCGTCATGCCCAGCGGAATCCCGTGGGTCCGTTAAAGGTGTGCTAGATGGAAACAGAGGGATATCAGAGGCATATCAAATGCTAACCTATACACCTAAAGGTGCCTGTTGTAAACCCGGCAGATCAGTTTGAGCAAAAGGCCCAAAACCTGCATGCATATGGACAGTACTTGATGTCTGCTCTGCCAAAATACATCCAGCAGTACGTCTCAGAACCTCAATAGCAGCATCGTAGCGTCATATACTAATCGAGACGACTAGATTCTCGGTATGGAAGGACGAACTGACCATTTACATCTCTCCCTCGGGCGTCATTCCCACCTTCTCCTTCCTCAAATACCACACCGCCGCTGAATTCACTTGCGTGGCCGATATCACAGCAGTGGACTACCCTACCAGAGACCAGCGCTTCGAAGTTGTCTACAACCTACTCTCCGTCCGCCACAACGCCCGAATTCGAGTCAAGACATATGCCGATGAGGCCAGCCCCGTGCCATCTATTTGCAGCTTGTACGACGGAGCCAACTGGTACGAGCGTGAGGTCTACGATCTGTTTGGTGTCTTCTTCGTCGACCACCCCGATTTGCGCCGCATCATGACCGATTATGGCTTTGACGGCCATCCGCTGCGCAAGGACTTCCCTCTTACGGGATACACAGAGATTAGATATGATGAGGAAAAGAAGCGGATCGTGGTGGAGCCTCTCGAGTTGACCCAGGCTTTCCGGAACTTTGAGGGTGGTACTGCTTCGTGGGAGCAGGTTGGTCCTGGACACGACCGTAAACCGGAGACTGTAAGTTCCTTTCTATTTCTCGTATCGAGAATGTGTTGTATACGGGCGGCTACTAACCGTGACCACAGTTCAAGCTACCCACACCGAAGCCGGAACCACCAAAGGAGGACGAGAAGAAGAAGTGAAAGGCCCGGATGTAGAATATGCTGTCTGTACATACCCCTACGAAAATGACAAAAACACAACCAGAGCAGTCTTCATCGAGCGTCAGTACAGCATTTGATTAATGCATCGGAAGAAGATACTCCTACGGGCGGAGCTGTAGCCTTCGCCTGTCCTTCCCTACTGGATTGGCTGTATACCTACTCTGCTAGGCTGCGGGCCTTTGAACGTCGTATTCTCCTCCGATGCGTCGAAATGCTGTACAGCGCCTCCGAAGTGTTTGCGGCATTCGCGTGATTAAGTTCCGAATAGCCCACTTAAACTTCTCCACCAGAAGCAGACACCGCAGACCTCACCATCAAACCAGAGCTTCCTTCACACACTTTTCCAACCCATATCTCCAGCGACCAGGAGATTCATCAGCTCAGAACAGATATTCTGATTGGAAATTTCACAGCATCAGCCCTTGAATTGCAGATAACGCTTCCGCCCATCAAATCTTCCTCAGCTCACAGCACTATCCCCAACAATGTCGGAAAGAGAAGATCTCACCTCCCGCACCCTCCCTTTTATGAAACTCTCCGATGGATCTGAAACCTCTATGACGGGTCCGCCAGCTCCTTTGCCTCACTACCTCAATGCCGAAGGCCGCTCCATGGCCCGGTTTGCTGTTGAGGGAAACATAGTCAGTACGTCTTCGATCAGAGAACATCAATCATCAGGTAATTACTGACAAGTTTCTCTAGTAACGGGCGGTGCGGGAACTTTAGCCCTCTCTGCCGCTCGCGCCCTCCTCGAACACGGCGCATCAGGAATCGCACTCTGGGACCTGGAATCCACACTTCAAACCTCCCAAACCTCAATCCTTGCTCTTGCCAAGGACTTCCCCTCCGCCAGGATCTTTGGTCTGGCTGTAGATGTCACTGACGCTCCAGTTCTGGCCGAAGCAGTTGAGTCTTCTGTCAAAACTCTCGGAAGCATAGACCATCTATTCTGTTTCGCAGGAATCGTGGGCTGCGTTCATGCCATTGAGATGACTGAGACTCAATGGAGGAAAACTCTCGATGTCAATACTACTGGCTCTTTCCTTTGCGCTCAGGCTGTGGCAAAACAGCTAATCGCTCAGAAGTCTGGTGGGACCATCACGTTTACTGCTTCAATTTCTGCCCATAGGGTTAATTTCCCGCAGGCACAAGCAGCATATAATGTTAGTAAAGCAGCAATTGTGGCGATGAAATCTAGTTTAGCGGCGGAGTGGACGGTTCATGGTATCAGGGTCAATTCGATCAGCCCAGGGTACATGGACACGATTCTTAACGCTGGGGAGGGAAATATCAAAGAGGCGAGGGCAAGCTGGGCGACTAGAAATCCTACGGGAAGAATGGGAGCTCTGGGGGAGTTGGATGGCGTCGTCGTTTTACTTGCTTCTCGGGCGGGGAGCTACATAAACGGTGCGGATCTAGTCGTTGATGGTAAGCAAACCGAAGTATGGAAGGCATGGAGAACTGTCTCGAAAGCCTTCCATAAATTTCCCCGTTTCTAAGAATTATGCTTACCTTACATACTTCCTTTTAGGAGGCGGGAGTGTGTTCTGAAGAGGAGAGGTGTGGAAAAAGTGTTTGGGCACGATTGGGAGTAGAACCGGCAGCCTTGAGAGCTGTTACTGGGCGAGCTTTTCGACGTGCTGCTCCGAACTTTTGAGTCTCACCTATCTTTCGACTCTCATGGTTATTCGAAGAAGGTCCATGCCAAGCTCGGGGATTCTGATGCCTGATAAGACAATGGCTGCGTCGCGAGCATTGCAAATCGCCTTTCTGTGCGAAGAATTCTGCTCAATCAGTGATGTATTGGCCTGTGTCTTGGAAAGAACTCATTCTACGCAACCGGCCATTGATAACCCATCCACTTTGCCAACGTCGCATTCCACTCTCCACTCTCTGTTTGAATCCGAACCCACGTATCAACAAAATTCTTCAACACCTGATCCCTCGGCAAGAGGTATCCCAACTCCTCAAACGTCCACGGCACGTCGTTGAGCATGCACAAGGTGCCATTGTGGAGATTCACCTGCAGCTCAACCTCGATCTTGTCGCTCACTATAGCGTCTGCGGTTCCATCCACGACTGCTTGGTATACGGCATTATTGTCTGCTACCATGACAATCTGCGCGCTCGCAAAGTTTGCTCTGTCGAATGCCTCATTCGTGCCACCAGGATTCGCAGCTATCTTCACGCCAGGCACGTCCAGTGATGCCAAGTCAGCGTACTTTGATCGATCGACGCACCGTACACAGCCCGTTTTGCCTACGCGTTGCGCTGGTGTGGAGAAGAATGCTGTTTGAGCGCGAGCAAGAGTGACACTTATGCCGCCCATAGCAATGTCGAACTTGTCGGCCGCGATGTCTTTGGTGAGATTCGCCCAGACCGAGGGAACGAAGACAGGGGAGGCTGGGAGAGAAAGGGCATTGGATAGGGCTTGAGCCATGTCGATGTCGGCTCCAATATAGGTGGTATTTAAGGAGTTTAGAAGGATGGTGGCGTTGGTGACTTTAAAACTGAAAGGTTTGTAATCGCCAGTCGTGCCTACACGAAGATATCCGCGACTTTTGATGATGTCGAGAGGAGATGTCATGTTGGTGTAGGAGAGCGAAGGAGAGGACTCTTTCCACCCGAGGTCATGTACGTATCCATTTCCATGTTCGTTTCCATGTCCAACGGCCAGACTCGCCAGTGGGGCGACCAGACCAAGCAGAGTGACCTTCATTGCTGCTGTGTCGAAGCACAATCACAGATCCGCTTTGAACTCGTCTTGTGTTCGCATCGCAGAGGAAATGTTGTCATTTCGCAATGACACATGCGGCCAGACTTCGGGTGCCGGTAGATAGCAGCTCCTGCCGATTGAGTGCCGATGAAAGCCCATGAGCAACCACTCTTGCTGCTTTGCCTTCTCAACATCGACTTCATGCCTTGGATTTGAACCTCCGCAGGCTGACCAGAGGTTACGCCGGTAACAAGGCTTCCGGTACTTTGGAGAACGATTTGCTCGTCGAGAGATCACCTCGACATGATATTGAAGAGCAACCTTGGGCTCATTTGGGGAATTGAATCTTTGACAGCTGCTCACAGATCCTTAAGAACTCCTCCTGCTTTCCCTCTGACATTGCGGCTTTGTGTGGTGAAGTCGGTCCTCGAGAGGTCGCGGAGAAGTATGCACCAGTCTTGTCGTTTACGACACTCTTACCAGATGCGAAAGCCGCGATTGCCTTTGCGGGAGTTGAAGTGGTCCCAGGAGCGCCTCCTCCGGCTAATTTGGTCTTGACATATCCTGGATCTAGGGCACAGCTCTGAACATTAGGCCAATGTCGCGCTACTGCGTTCGCGAGAAGGACATTTTGCAGTTTTCTAGACGGGGGCTTAGTGTCTCGCCAGGAGATAAGAAAAAGTGTTCGCCATACGTATCGCTATAGGCCTGGAAAGACTGAAAAGATCTCTCTTTCCAAATAACATCTTTCAGGCTCTCATCACCTCCTGTATGCAAGCCCGAGGAAATATAAAGCAGCCTCTTCGGTCGTTCCATTAAACTCGTCAAGATATAAGGTGCAAGACTGTTGATTTGGAAAGTTTTGGCCATTCCATCGCTGGTGTTCCCTTCGGTTCCTGAAAGGCCAATTCCTGCGTTGTGTACGACAGTATCCCATGGCCCGTGTGCATTTGCTTCAGCCGCGAGAGACTCTGTGCTTTCTATGCTTGTAAGGTCCCCGATCAGGACTCCTTCCGCGCCAGGGACTTGAGATTTGGCCTGCGTTGCGCGTTCTTGGCTTCGGGCGTGAAGTGTCACTTTGTGGCCTTGTTCGGCAAGGAGCTTAGCTGCTGCTAAGCCTATGCCATCCGACGAGCCAGTGATAAAAATCCTTGAGGTCATCATTGGTATATGTTGTGTTGTTGACAAGGGAAGTAAATATATAGTACAGAGAGATGTCGTGGAGCAATCGAACCGTGATGTCATCGGAATCTGGACGGAGCTTTCCAGGTTGCCTTCTCGCCCACTCTTCTACATGTACTTTATCACACCATCCCACTTTCCATTGCGCACAATAATCACAATTCCCATGCTGCTCACAATTACAGCTTGGGGTCCCATGCACCTTCCAGGGATACCTTTGTCGGCAGGGCAAAGCGGCTGCGTCGAGCTCAAGGAGAGGAGGCGGAGTGGGAAGGACGTACACCTCCGCACCATCTCTTCATCCGAGTCGGCTACCATAGCTCCGTCAGCGGGACACCTTGTCAAGTAAGAACGCCTTTCTTTTCCTCTTCATTCCCCACTGGCTGTACTCGCGACTGTATACCTTTCGCTCCTTCTCATTGGAAACATGCCTCAAGAATCTTACGACGCTGTTGTGGTTGGAGCTGGCTTCGCTGGTATCTTCCAATTGAAGCGACTTCGAGACGATCTCGGGATGAAATGCTTGGTAAGGCGAGAGATGAAAGAGACAGTAGTGCAGTCTTCGAACTCATCCTCTACTAGGTGATCGACCAAGCAGGTGACGTGGGCGGCACTTGGTGAGTTGAGTTGTTATTCTCCAACAGACAAGCCATACTCAACACTAGTACCAGGTACTGGAACTTGTATCCCGGAGCTATGTCAGACACAGAGTCCTATGTCTATCGTTTCTCCTGGGACAAAGAAGATCTGGAGAGCTATCCTTGGAAGGAGCACTATGTTAAGCAACCAGAAGTTCTGGCCTATTTGAACCATACAGTTGACAAGCATAATCTGCGGAAAGATATGAGATTCAACACCCAGCTGCTTGGAGCACACTGGGACGATACCAATCACAAATGGAACATCAAGGTCACCGGCGACACTGTCATCACGGCTCGATACTTAATCACTGCCCTGGGCTTGTTATCTAAGCAGAACTATCCCGATATAGAAGGCATCAATTCCTTCAAAGGCGACGTTTGTTCTCCCGATGTCTTGGGTGTCTGGAGGCTGACCTTACTAGATTCATCACACTGCCAAATGGCCAAAGGGGTATGCTGTGGAAGGAAAGCGTGTAGGAGTAATAGGTTCTGGGAGCACCGGTGTCCAGGCAAGTCCCACTTGTGCGATTAAATGCCACCATCGAGCTGATTGAGGCCACAGGTCATCACGGAGATCGCAAGAAAGGTTACAAACCTGACTTGCTTTCAACGACATCCTCAATACAGTGTGCCTTCAGGAGACAAGAAAGTGACTCCAGAGTATCGCAGATGGGTAAATGAGAATTATGACGACATCTGGGACCGTGTCAGGAATTCGATCACTGCGTTTGGCTTCGAAGAAAGTGAGTTAATTTGCTACATCCTTTTGTATCATTGGTTAGCGCCATGGCTGTCAAGATGAGAATTGTTCAATCGGACAGCTTGTCATTGCCGAACAGCGCTCTCTCGAGACGATCGTCGCTGTTGGAACCACTGAGAGCCTTTGCATCAGCAGAGTCGCTCGTTACACGGCAGAGAGACCCGATCGAAAGAGCAACTTTGGCGAACGATTTTCATTTCGACAGCTCTGTAGACTAGTGCTGAGTTGACACGTGATGCTAGGCCGAATCTCCTACCACGACGTAACGCCAGAAGAGCGGGAACGCGTTTTTCAAGAGAATTGGGACAAAGGGAATGGCTTTCGATTCATGTTTGGCACTTTCAACGACATCACCACTAGCCCGGAAGCCAACGAAGGAGCCTGTGCGTTCATCCGAAAGAAAGTTGCAGAAACGGTCAAGGATCCGGAAAAGGCACGAAAACTCCAACCACACGACGTCTATGCTCGGCGACCTCTTTGCGATGGCAACGCATCCAATGGCGAGAAGTACTACGAGCAGTTCAACCGCGAAAACGTCGACATTGTCGATCTGAAGGAGACTTCAATCACCATTGAGCCCAAGGGAATACGTACGTCGGGTGGCAAGTTCTTCGAGCTCGATCTCATCATCTTGGCTACCGGATTTGATGCTGTTGAGGGTAACTACTCCCGTATGGCCATTCACGGACGCAACGATATTTCTCTGAAGGATGTTTGGGATGAGTCTGGCCCTACAAGCGTCTTGGGAACATCCGTACCTGGTTTCCCGAATTTCTTTTTAATCAACGGGCCACTTGCCGCATTCACAAATCAACCACCGCTTATCGAAGCACAAGTCGAATTCGTGTCCGACACCATTGCTCGAGCCGAGAAAGGTCCTACCAAGGTTGTTGAAGCAACAGCAGAGGGAGAGAAGTGGTGGTCACAGCTGTGTGAAGCACTTGCGGCAAACAGCCTATTCTGGAAAGCAGAAGACGTGAGTTCTCTCTGCCTGATATTAAGTACAACTGAGCTGACAATGGACTACAGAATTGGATCTTCGGAGCGAACATCCCTGGAAAGAAACGTTGTTTACGATTCTACTTTGGTGGCATGGCCGGTTATAATGAAGAGCTGAGGAAATGTGCAGAGAACGGGTATCCTGCATTCAAGCCTTTCTTGTGAGAATCTGTGCAATGTCTGAAGCGAGAGCAGGACATGAGGTCAATGAGTAAGTCCGGATCGTACTATATTGGTCAGGTACTCGCAGCTATAGGTCGCTACCTTCCTTAATTGACTGCTTCCCAATAGCTTCATTCACTGCCTTGCATTCACATGGCGATGCTATCAGAGCACATGAAGACGGGCGAGAGGGTGGTCTTCCTTTGCATTCACATGAAGGAGTGGATTTCTGAGCTTATGTTACCTTACTCTTGTCTGACAAGAGTGAAGCCATGCACACCGGAAAGCTGCAGTTCTATCCAAAGATCGATGAAAAATCACAGAACATTCTCCAACATTGAACAACAGTGTTTGCTACTCTCGTCATATCAATAGCAACAACATTCCCTCCTCAAAATTCAATGAGAAAAACCAGCTTTACCACAGTATGGCATCAGCAGACTACACTAAAGCCGTGCAACGCGGCCGCAACCTCCTCGCAGAAATAGATAAATCACCCTCGGATACCACTCCAAGTCCGTTCACCAAATTCGCCTCACTTGCCAGCGCCAATTGGAAACAGCAGCATTACGGCAACAACAAAAGATTCAGAAAAGGCGTAGACAAGGAAATCCCACTACCAGAAACAAACCCTCATCATGACAAAGACATTCAGGGAAGTGAGATCATCACCTGGAAGCACTCAGCTAATGCTGGAGCTTACTATACTCAGTACTATCACCCAGCAGGAGCTATCTTCGC
Source organism: Ramularia endophylla (assembly GCA_002116395.1). Classification (NCBI taxonomy): domain Eukaryota; kingdom Fungi; phylum Ascomycota; class Dothideomycetes; order Mycosphaerellales; family Mycosphaerellaceae; genus Ramularia; species Ramularia endophylla. The sequence continues at coordinate 2,005 of MWSQ01001972.1, read as the reverse complement.
CACATCCCTTCGCAGTCCCGGTATGGCTGCGCTGAGAGAGGAGCAAAGCGAGCGGGAGCCTGTGCCGAAGCTCCAGCATTGGTCTGATGTGACGTTCCTGCAATGGGCGGAGTCCACGGGAGATGTTCCGTCGATGCGGCCGGGGTTGAGGATGGTGGTGCATTGTAATGTGTCGAACACTGAGACGCTAAAGATTGTCAATGAGGTGCTGGGTGAGGTGAAGGGTGGATCGCTTGTGTATCCTGGGCGGGTATTCACGAGGGAAAAGGGAGGAGATGATTTTGCGGCGCTGCTGGGTACTCCGAATGGGATGGGGACGGGATATTTGTTGGCACAATATAAGCATGAGGACCAGCTTGGGTGGAAAGGAGTGGAGAGTGTGACGGTCTACAAAGAAGATGTCGCTTGGTACTTGGTGGTCAATATTGGGCGAAAGGAGTGAGTGAAGCGGGAAGAGAGGCTCAAATGTTGCTGCTGTGCTGATTGGGAGACAAAAAGTTTAATAGTGAGTGTTAAGCGAAGGCTTCGAGAAAGGAACAAGATTAAGAGCAGTATGGTCCCCTGGCTGCCGGTCGGTCAGGTACGATTTCTATTGAGCGGCCACCAGTATATCAGGGATCGCCAGCGTTGTGTTTAGCTTCCATCTGGCTGAATTTTCGTCTCCCCAATAGAGAGAGGTCTTTTCAACGATTGGCCTCCCATTGCCTAGTAGGGTGTCTTGCAACATCTTGGAGAGCGGAGAAGCTGTGCAGTATGATATGCTCAGGAACGCTAGCGCTCAGTTACAACGAACTCCTTCGTGTATGCTACTGCCGACGAGCAAAGGTGAAGTACTGTACGAGTGTGCTGCGGTGTGAAGGCTTTCCTCACAATATGAGTGGGTGAAACATCGACATACATGGATGATTAGACAGTCATGCATATTCCATGTATCGATGTGGTTGTTCCCATTGCCGGTACCACTTTTCCTAGGCGGTGTCTGGGTGTTTACGAGGCATTCATTTCTGAATAAACCCTACAGTCGATTCCAGCTCTGGTGAATGCCGAGCCTCGCTAGGAATCCGGATTTGTGGAAGCATCACTGCATGCGGTTGCTGTGGCTGGCTCGCTTGGTGCAGCCGTCCCCCGCACGTCTCATCAACCGCTTCCAGATCAAGATCACGTTGCCGTAATTTTGATAGGGAAGCAGACAAGTAGAAGACAAGACCGTGACCTCGAAGGATGTGCCGCGATAAGAACAAGGGAAACGGGTAACCGCCGAAGATCATGGGCCGATAGTACCGTAGCTTTCACTGGTCCGTGCCCGTTGGTGGTTAGGGCTGCTCTTATTCTACGGTGAAAACCGTGCGCTGTGGGGCTCCGGGGCGCGCAACGCCGAGCCCGACAACTCTACACTAAATTAGTATAATAGCTAGTCTTTCCTCCGTCCTACCTCCTAAATCATTATAAACCTTTATTAATATTATCGTTTACGCGTTCTAAGTCGATTAGCGAGTAGTTTACTACTTCCTTATTAATACCTTTAATAATTAATAGGTCCTTATCGCTCCGCCGCCCTCCGCCGCTCCGCCGCCCTTACCGTCGTACCGTCGTAATCCTTACTCGCTCTTATCGTTATATCGAACGCGCTTTACTAAGCCCTTAACGATTATTAGTACTAGCGCCTATAGCGGCGCGATAGTTCTTAATATTAGTAGGCCCTACTCTACGAAGAAGCTACTAGCTAGCGCTATAAGCGGCGTATCCGCTAATACTAGCTTCTAAGAAGGTAGTAGTAATAGCTACTATAGATCTTCTCGAGCTACTAACGCGAGTAGCTAGTCGACGGAGATACGTAATAGCGGCGCTATCGCGTTATTCTACTAATCTAGCTAGGTATATATAGCTATACGGTAGAGTTCGTCGCTAGCGGCGATAAGCTACTCGTCGTCCTTTAGCCTATAGTAGGTATCCCTTATCGATTATCCGGCCTACTTTATTACTATATACTAACGTACTATAGTAG
>MWSQ01001966.1:0-97608 GCA_002116395.1 Ramularia endophylla | reverse complement strand
AGAGTAAACACCTCTATCTAGGTAGTAATTCGAGTCGTTATAATTAAGCTACGTACATTCTCGTACTAGCCTATATCTTTTTAAACCTACGATCCTACGATCCTAATAGGTATTCTACTTGTTCTTAACCTAACGACTAGTAAAGAACCGGTAGTATTTATCGTATAACTTCTTCGTAACTTCCGTATAGTCGGAGCCGGTAAACTAGTTATTATATTATATTAAGCTATAGTCCTTTAGCCGCTCGAATACCTTTAACATAGACTCGATCTATATATCTTACTAGCGATAGTTCTTTATAGGCTAATATTACGAGCCGTATTCCTCTACTATCCTACCTCGCTTCTTTAGCGTCTTTACTAGTATCTTTATTACGCCTACTAGCGTACCGGATCGAGATAATTTTAGAGCTATAGTTGTTACTACGCTACTACTAATACTAATACTAATACCTCCTTCTCTATATCGACGACGACTCGTAGTCCGCGGATTACGCGGACGCTAGGTCTCTAGAGCGGCGCTAATAGAGGCTATTTCGTCGAATCTAGTACCTCGAGAGGTACTAATTACTTATTACGGAGACTAAACTAATATAGGTGCGAACATAGCGAGAGCGAGGTAGTAATGAGTAATGAGCAATTAGCGGCATATAGCCCTTGCTTTAAAAGGAGACGCTTGTTGATTATTGCTTAAGCAGTTGATTAAGCTAATAAACAGGCCAAGTAGACGCACTCTTAGGCAAGATGTCGTTCAGTCTTTCCGCTTTGCAAACTTGCTAGGCATTCATACCGCCAATGCGACTTACTTCATACTGTTTCTACCTCGATCTTACTATCGACGAAGCAGACATACTAAGAGTGCGTAAGCCTGAAGTACGTGCTCCCGCCGTGCACAACCCATGAGTCGAGTCTGGGAGGCTGGCAAACACCATCTGTTCAGCATCGATTAGATCAGAACAGTCCTCAAGCCTGATCTTGCTCAAGTCGGATCATGAACAGGTAGGTAGTGTACCAGCTCAAGTGAAGTCCATTTTGGTAGGACAGCGTCGCATACATTGCTTGTTCGTCGACTGCAGAGAAACGTTCCCAAGCCCCACCCAGCGTTGTGTCCAGCTGTGGTCAGATACTCTCCAGGAGGTCAACAAAGACCTGAAGGGAAAGCCATGTCAATAAGAAAGGGAGAACCTGAATGATGTATGCCAGCTTGGCGGTTACAAAATTTCCGTCTCGAGCGCAGCCTACGTTGCAGACCACGCACGAGACCTTTATAAGGAACGGCAAGGCTGTCCATCAGATAGACTCAAGCAGGATCCCTTTGGCGACACGGTAGAATCGGATCTTCTGCATAAGCTGGCATCCTCTGGAAATGGACCTCGATGGGGGAAGTTCTGCTGAAAAGCCAAAGACTTCTCGATACCTTTGAGCACGCCTCTCGTGCTGCTCCGCAACCTGTACAGAGGCCGCCCGTAAAGCTCCATCATCGAAATCGACCCTCATCGAGGTACCTCCGAGCAAGGAACAGTCGGGTGGTACGAACAAGTCAGGTACCAGACTTAGCAGCACAACGCTGAATGTCACACAACACAAGTTTCGTTTCAGGAAGACTTCCTTGCCGCTGACCAGCCTTGCGACAAAGTCGTTGTGGTTCATCGTGGTTGCCATGCGGTTCGGGCCCTTGAAGACTCGTCCCTTGCGTTGGAGAACCCGTTCTCTTCAACATCACCTCGCCATGTCCTTGCATCGCATCAAGAACGGCGCGCGTTCGAAACAGCCAGAGTCGGCTGTTTGAGCAAGGATCAGGAAAAGTTCGCCGGAGAAGGTTTCACCACATATGGCCGTGCATCTGCATATCAACCCTGAGTGATGTGGTGTCGCTGTGCAATCAGCACGAAGATGTGGTGGTCGTCGCCTCTGGTATATATCGATATCAAGTTGACATGATGATGAAGGGATCGTGGTCGATAGTTTCATGTTTTTCCCACGCAAAGGCTGATCGTCGCTATCCCATTCACTCATCTCGGTTCCCGCCGCCCGCAACGGCGAACCGCACTCCGTACCAATGGCACGACTTCGTCAGGGTCTAGCGCTGTACCAATCTCGCAAACGGCAGCAGCACAGGGCAACGACTCGACGCTCGAGCAGCGACGATGTGCTCAGCACTTCACTCTCTCCTTCTCCTGCCACACCCCGGTTCGCGGAGTGCGTTCTTGCTTCGTCCGTCGCTCATTTCTGGCCGCATTGCTTTCCCGACGCTCCTTTGACATCGCCTTCGACTCAGGCATGCCCGCACGCATTCACGCTTCGACCCACAGTTCATGAGGAGGTGGCCTGCCGCTCCAGCAGCAGAAAAGACCGTATCGACCCGATAATCAGCAGTGGACAGCGTCCAATGCACCCACACAGCTTCGACAGCTGCAGCGAAGGCTGGTCCAACGAAAACGAAGATACCGCGGCCAATGCAGGACTAAATGGACTAAGACCCGAGCGGTCAGGCACTCTGCAGATGCAGGTTCTCGCCGATCTGCCACCAACTCCAACACATTCCACATTGCATCGCAGAAAGCGAAGATTAGCTGTCATCTCTCCTTCAACCGCGATATGCGCATTGCTTGCTGGTAGCAGTACCATTCCCACTGCCATGGCCCAGAGCTGCATCTCGCTCGCCGACTCGACCGCGTGCCCGGCATTCGACGACGCCTCTATCTCGACCGGAAGCACTACTGTGGGCTTATTTCCCTTTCTTTCTTCGGTGGGAAATGTTACTTCATTCGACTCTGGCATCGCAACATACATTGCAGGCGCTTTTGCCGAGCAAAGGTGAGTGGCATTTGATCTCATATCCTACAATGGCGTTGGACTGACAGCTGCAGGTACCAACAACTAATAGGCTGTACCAACTTCCAGCTGGACAATACTACCGGCTTTTACGCCAGATATACGACGAGCGTACTGTGTAATGCAATTGTACAGAATTCGATCGAAGCCTGCGGTCTGACGGGAGCCGCAACGCATCCATTATGCGCCGACGACTGTGCCAACTACGCTCTGAGCGAGGAGGAAATCACTGCGAGCAATGTTTGCGGCACCGCAGGCCCGAATGCCTTGACCCAGATCCGCGCGGACTTCACCAACTGCGCACTGCCGGCGGCGTCGATTACAGACAACTGCATCCCAGCTGTGGATAATCAGCCCGACGACTGTGGCTACAGCACCAACCTTGGCTCACTGTGTTCATACTGCGCGGCGAGCTCGCCTAACGCGACGGACTCTTGCTGCGTTTTCTCCAACACCACCAGCCGCTGCGATGGTGTCGTTCTTCCGGTCGTAGCCTCCGCTTCTCTGCAACCCATCACTACTTTTACAACGACGGCCACTGGTGCGGCAACTACAGGTGCTGGTGCGGCATCTGCAGGGAGCAACAAAGGCCTCAGTGGCGGCGCCATTGCAGGAATCGTCATTGGGTCCATTGTGGGTGCACTACTCCTCCTGGCATTGATCATCGGCGCCTGCTTGTTGATCAGACGACGCTCCAACCGTAGTCCGGCTACCAGCGTCTTCAATCAGCCCGTCAGCCGGATGCAGCAGCCTGAAATGGACTTCCATGATGGGTCTAGAGACATGCATGAGGGTGCAGGCCTGGCAGTACTAGGTGGTGGGCGCGTTGCACGCATGTCAGCACTCGAAGGATCTAGTAGTTCTGAGCGTGCTGCGTATGGGCTTGGGGGATACAAGGAGCACCAAGAAGAAGAAGAAGAAGACACACCAGACTCGAGACTCGCGCCTCCTCCCAAGCGCAGTGGGTCGCTCTCCAGCGGGTCGCAACTGGTCGCAGTGGGAGACCACGTCGACACATCACCCAGCTCCGGCGGCGACTTCACATCACCGGACTCGCACGGCCAAAGCGAGCAACTTAACTTCTTCAAAGACTACTACTCGCAAGATGAAATTCGCCCCAGTGACCTGGTCTCCACACTCTGGGCGTACGAACCACGGGCCGCAGACGAGTTTCAGCTGGAGCGTGGTGACATGATTAAGGTTCTGGGTATCTGGGACGATGGCTGGGCGACAGGAGTGCGCGTCAGGCAGAGAGCAGACGATTGGCGGGAAGACAACAAGATCCTGCGCGACAGTGGTGTCAGTAACGGTCAACGATCAAGACCGACGACCTCAGATGAGGGCGAAGTGAAAGCGTTCCCCTTGGTCTGCGTCTGTCTACCACAGCACTGGCGCAAAACCATCGATGGCGACTCGACCGAAGGCTCGGGCCCAGGCGCTTTCCCAGATCGTGGCGCCTAAACATATCTCTCTGACGATTCACGGATTTTACGGCACAGCGAGGCGCTTGGGTGGCTGAATTGCAGCGCATTTTTCTCTTTCAATGTACGCCACGTTGTTAATCTTCTCGACGGTAGCGAGAACAACTGCCAACCTCACCTCGCATTGCTTTGACCTGTTTTATACCCCTGCCTTTAATGGCCCGCGATCGATCTCCTTCCAGCGTCTGCTATTGTGGGCGATTTGGCCACAGCGGAGCGGCAATCTCATCTTGGATCCTTGCGCATTGTGCATTTGCTAAGGATGCAGAGGGAGCTTTGAAGAGTATGAGAAATCAGACACAGATAGTCTATGTATGTACATATCCCAGTAGATTTATGTAGCTGCGAACATTGAATCGCATCTTGCAATGCTCTTCTTTGCCTTTCTCGCTGCACATCTGCTTCTAGGTTGCCCTCGAAAGGCCATGGATTCCGAGCATATCCATTCATATCATGGTGTTATTAACATACAGTCTTCGATTTACGGAGCCTGCTCCGAAGCGTTTGTTGACGTTGTTGAGGATGTGGTCGCGGTTCGACTCGCGTTCGCGTGGAACAAGCGTGGCGTGTTTCGGGACCGTTCAACTGCCGCTCAGGACCGAGCATTTGGTCAGCAATGACGCCAAAATAGCTGCGTTTTCCAACCGCGTCGGTTTAAGAACTTATCTTGCTGCACGACAGCAAAGATGGCTTTCATTGATGCTGCGACTGATCCCGCGAAGCTGTTGCTTTCCATCAACGCGACTCCGTCTCCGACTGTCCGCTACCAAGCCTTATCATCGCAGCTTTTCGAACGCTCAGCATTCCAGGATGTCGCAACCCTTCGAAAAGATGGCTGAGGAGGGAGTGCCCAAGACAGCAGAGCCCACGAAGGTAGCTGCACCGAAGATGGAGCAACAAGATCTGCCGAAACTCGGTGCGCAAGATTTCCGGGTGTATAACCGCATGTCTGAACATATGGACATGTTTGTGAGTCCAGATCAAGCTCGATCAGATCAGCTGCAACTTCTACTGACAGGAGCTTAGCATGAGAACTTTCGAAGAACATGGAATATGCTCTACCAAGCATGTACCAGTGGTCGAAGACCCGCCGGAATGTCCATACGCCAATTTCTGTCCGCAGGAGATGAGTTCTGCCACCACCTTACAATCCATCATGGCATTGAAGAGTATGTCTTCCATAGCTTTTCCAAAATGTAGAACCTATGCTTACCTTCCATGCCTCACTTTTAGGCAACACATCTTCCCGATATTGAGCAGGAAAATGGCGTGCTTCAAACCCGATCAGGAGCTTTTGACGCAGCATAAAGGTATTCATGAGGGCTTGGACAAGTTTGAGGCATATGTGAAGGATTGCAAGAGTGGGGAGCGAGAACTGAGGATGGAAGAGATGAAGGAGGTTATGGACAGCTTTGGGAAAGTGCTGTGGCAGCATTTGGACGATGAGGTGAAGGCGTTGCGGGCGGAAAATATGCGGCTGTATTGGAGTAAAGAGGAGATGATGCGATTGCCCATGTGATGGTAGCGGGAATCGGGAGAGTTGCTGTCATAGCCTCTGAGAACATCGCTGATCCTAATCCCATCCTGTGGCCAAATGGAGAGTTCGGCATCTTTGGGACTACAGCCAGCTTGGTCATGGTGAGAGGCCTCTCATGGCTACATCCGGGCCCTGCGAGTCGTGCAAACACTTTGTGCGTACAATCGACGATGCAATGCAAAAAATCTCTCACGCTCTCTTGGAAGAGCGGAATTTGTCATGCCAGTTCCTCTTTGCGCCGAGAGTGGTCTTCTTCTCGTCCGTGTTGGTGGTGTTGATAATCACACCCGTCGCATTGACCACACTCGCTATATGGGTAATGCTGCTTCCGCCGTCTTGGGTAGTATATGAGCCTTTCAAAACAGAAAGTTGACAGTTGGTGCGCCATGCTTCCGGCATCATGTCCTTCCAAGCTTTCAAGAATGCGGCAGTCTCGGTCGGCCTGCCTTCAGATCGGGCTTGGAGTAGATTCAGGCCTACGAATCGAACGCACTGGTCTCTGTCGACGGCCAGGATGGTATCCGCTATGGGCTGGGAAATGCTGGCGAAGACATTGACGACAAGATCGGGCGGCCAGTCTTGCATCAGCTCTGCCGCATAGCTGGGGATGTCATTCCTTGAAAAGGCAGAGCTGATATCGGCGCGTTCTGCTAAGGCTGAGTTAAGAGCGTGTTCCCATACGTCAACTTTGACCAGGCCGCTCGGAGCGAAACATCCGGGAGGGTTTGTCGACTCAAAGCAGGCCAGTTCGGACCAACCAAGCTCGCACTCCACTTGACTAAGTGGTATGTGAGAGAATAGCTCAGCTTTGGATATGCTCTTCTCAGATGAGTATTTGCCAGTCGAGACGTAGGTGGGAAGGACAGCCTTGATGAACGGGGCTGCAGATTGCTTTGCGTTGGGTAAGAGCTCTATCGTAGAATCACATTTTGCCACAGTTGCAATCCCCGTCCTTGGTAATCCACCGCCCTCATCGGTATTCTCATGCGGTTTGGTGAGATAGACGCTGTTGGACGAGCTGACCTGGCGAATGTCGTACGTCTTGTCGGACGTACAGAGAACCGTATTGGCATCCTTTGCATTCCCATCCAGATTTTCTTTGGATTTGAGCTGCAGTCTGTGATTCCTCTTAGCTTTTGTTGGAGGTCACAGCGCTGTATTTGGTCTCACACTGGCGGGTGATCAGATGTGGAGAGCAGCTCGAGCAGATCTGCAGGGAGTTCAAGAAGGCGATAATGCTGCAGACTTTCCTCTGGGAGGACAGTGATGCGCACTCCGGCGTTCGGGTCTTGTGTCGACATGTTGAACTCCTCTCCAAAAATATGATGGTTCTGTTGTAAGCGAGTAAGTTACAGTATGTGGAGTGCAGTGGATGTTTCTTCGTCACTGTTATGATTTCCTCATCCAGAGCGCGAAGCGACACGCGCTAGCAAGGATCAGCTCAGCTCCAGCTGCACCACCCCGTACCTGCGTCCCTCGATTCCAAGGATCCAACTCATCCCAGTTGCACCTGCAGCCTCCTGGTGTAACCGCGTCCTGTTGTTTACATGCGGACGCGCAAACTTTTCCATCCGCGCGCGCTGAAGGATGAGCGCACGAAACGACTCGACGAGCCGACAATGATTCCAGCGACAGATTAGCGACCCCAGCAGTAACGAGACTACGACAACCATAACGATAACAACAACAAAACCAACAAATACGGTACAGCGGAAAGGAGACATGGCGATTGTGACGGCGGCGGTGCCGGTGCTCACCAAGGACCTGTCGCTCTTCCACACCACCGATCCGCTGCTGGGAAACTCGCCCGTGCTGGTCTTCCACGGCCCGGCCGCGTCCATTGGCGCAACCAGCTCGCGCATCCAGGTGCACGTCTTCACTCCTGCTGGCTTGGGCTCCTATGCGCGTCTCTCCGTGTCGCCCAACTCGCCATTCTACTCAGCTGTGAGCAATCTGCCGCGAGAAGAGCAGGGCGACGAGGTGTGTCGCGGCCTCGCGTTTGGCCTCAAAAAGTACTTCTCGGAGCTTCCAGGCGCAGTGAGGAAAACATGGTGTGCGCAGTCCAAGGCACCGTCGCTCTCGGCATTGTTTGGGGATGATCACATTGCTATTCTGGCAACGCGCATGGCCAAGATTGAGAATGTGGAGGAAGTTATTGGGGATCTCTCAGAGGCTTTTTGCGAACAACGGTTGTCATGGATGGATGTGGATGTTGTGCTGCCTCCTGGGACGATCAAGGATCGATCTGGCATCGATGACAGTGAGGACTTGAACGATGCGGAGCTGCTGAAACAGCGGTATGGGCGGTATTCCGAGCTGATTGCGAGTCTGGGCGAGGTGGCCTTCCTGCCGACCTCAAAGATGAAGCGTGCTCCTTCAAAAGCATTGTCTATTGGCAGAACCGCGTCATTCCACCGGCACAACAAGGAGAATGTCCGCGAGCAGCTTTCGGAGCTTCTTAACACGGAGGAAAGCTACGTGGGTCGACTTGGGGACCTTTGGAGCTTTTCCGAGGGTCTGGGTGTAGATCTTAGAGAGAGATACCAAAACCAGCTCCGGGAAGTGTTCTCTCCTGCTATAGGGAAGATTGTGAAGATCAACACTGCCTTTCTGGAGGAACTTCGCATCTCGGTCGAGGAATCCGAGGAAACAGCTGTGAGGGACATCGAGCGTACATCGGACGATGAGGGAACAGACGGTCATGCTTCCACAGAGACCGCGACAGATGCCTCCGGCCTCGTTCGTGTTGCGCAGTGTCTCTGCCAGTGGATACCGCAATTTGCTGACTGTTATTCCGACTACTTGAGCACCCACGCTCATGCTTCACAAACACTGCGCACGCTGTTACGGAGTGGCGACTCACTCGCTGCAGAACTTCAGGACATCGGCGAGCAGAAGCTTACATCGCTTTTGATCGAACCTGTCCAACGACTTCCGCGGTACAATCTCTACATCGATAATCTGACGAAGCAGCTTCCCATCAGACATCCCGCATTGAAGCTGCTGCTCAAAGCTCGAGACATCGTCTCCGGACTATGTGCAGAGTCTGTAGGAACAGAAGCCTCCGCCATGATCGATCGACTACGCTCGCGCACAATTGGCTGGCAGGCTGATATCAACATCTCCGGCCGATTGGTAACCGCTGTCGACTTCGTCGAGCTTGTGCCGCCTCATAGACTTGGTAGACGCGGCGGTATGCGCGGCATCTTGCTGCTTTTCACAGACGGTATCATTGTGTTGGAAAAGGCCGCGACCTCCAAGGCGACGGCCAGAAACCTGCTGACCGAGATCGAGAGCGGCTCGCTGCCATCAAAGTCGGTGGAAAGCCTCTCTGACGGTGGAGGTGATCTTCACTTTGCCAAACACTTTGATCTCGACTCTGTGCAGTGCACAGAAAGCCACGAAGGCCAATCGATTCAGATTATGACTTTCTTCCAGCTAAGTATGGGCGCAGTGCCTCAGCAGGAACCCCTTCTCGACTCTTGCCAGACACTGCAGCTGGAACATGCCTATGAAGGAAGGGCCGCACGGTTTATTGAAGAGGTCTCCAAGGCAAAGGTAGAGGGACGATTCTCGGAAGTCGAACGGGAGTCCACTCGTTGGGACTTCCGTGCCACCGATCTTGCTTCTGACAGTCTTGGTCTACTCAGTGCAATCGTAGAGGACTCTAGCAACGAGCATGTGAGCTTGAGAGGTGGACCTTCGCCAATCCGCATCCTTGTGGACATCGACCGCCATTCAGTACAGCAGCGAGCAGGCCAGAACGGCATACGTACGATCGTTGCCCTCTCGCCGACAAGGGCAGGTGACTGGAGAATGACAATTGACTCGGTTGATGGCGCTGTTGGTCGCGAGCACCTCGAAGTTGCCGATCTCGTGCCCGCAATCCGCAGAAAACTCGCCACACTTATAGGCGACCGTCTCTCAATCAATGAGACCGCATCAACGGCATGCCTGCTTGGGAGGAACACTGACGTGCTACAATCAATCGACTTACACATTCTACCTCAGCATGGCGATCAGAATCAGCCGCAACTGGCACCTCGTGATCGCGTACATCGGCCTAAATCACCCAAGAAGCTCCTATCCAGCTTTCTTTCCAGTGTCGGGCCTGGCAACGAACCTCCACTGCTCAAACGCGAATTGCCCGGACTCCCGATGCCTAGCCAAAACTTCAGAGCGTCTACCATCGCGCCAAAGCCCCCAAGCAGAGAGTCTCGACCGTCCTCACGACCAACCTCACGCGATCAACCAATGTCTACCTCCACTGAGCATCTCCCAACACCTAATCCGGTAAAGAAGCTAGAAGAGACGCTCTCGGCGTACATACTGGCTCTCCAAGCTCGCAAAGGCAACATTGTAGGAAAGAATCTGAAGATGCGCGTCGTTGCGGACGAGCTGCAGGTCAGTGAGCTTTACAACAGCTTGCTGGAAGATCCTAACATGATGGTGTTGGCCGCTCAAGCTCCGCTTGATGTTCTATTCGCGGCCTTCGAGAAGTTCTTGAACCTGGTCTGGACGGAGCAGGTGGGCCAAGTTATCCCAAGTACAGTCCTCCAGGACATCCAGTCCAAAGCTGAGACGCTCTTTCCCAGCGACTTCGACCAGTACTTCCGCACTGCTATGGGAAAGCTCGCTCCTCAGAACCAGCGTGCTTTCAAGGCCATCATGAAACTACTAGCAGAATTGCTCGACGGAACTGGTAACGACGGAGATCGTGGCATCTTGACTGCTGCATTTGCAGAAATTTTGGTCACAGATGGTAATCCTCATGATTACATCGCGCTCATCGACCGTTTCGTTGACGACACCGATACATACTTCGGCGAGCCTGTTGAAACCCCGACTCATCAGAGGCATGATACTGGCTCCGTCAACTCGCATAAGAGGACCAGGTCTGTCAACTCGGCTTCACTTACCAGCAACACTTCATCGCTGCGCAGGAAGTTTGGGTTTGGTACGTTGACCCGCGAGAACAGCAAATCTGAGCAGGAGTCTAAAGTTGCCTCTGTATGGCGCACTCTAAGCAAAAGCACGCGTGGTGACACAAGCCCTGGGCCGACTCCCGTGGGCAGCTTCTCGAAGGGCTCCCTTTCGCGGGCCAGATCTGTCGAAACCGAAGTACCAAACCTCGGCAGTCGGCCATTGTCTTCAGATGGGCTCAAAGCGCCCAGCTCTGGCGAACCGCCCACTCTCGCTCGCACGCCTTCAAGTCACAACCTAACGACTATCGGCGAGCACCCAAGCTTTATACCAACAGGTCCACCTAGGAAGAAACGGCGTAGTTCGCTGTCCGACCTGAAGATACTGGACTTTTCGCCGAAGCGTGAGGCACTCGATCCACCTACACCTCAGCGGCCACAATTGCAGCACACCGTGTCAGATAGCCCGGCTTTCCCAGCCCCTACGGTTCCGTCTACGCCGTCATCCATATCCCGGGGTAACAGCACCCGTTATGGTACTCCTCTGCAGGGTTCACCTCGCTCTCGACTGCCGTCCTCGTTCAGGCGCGAGCTGTCACCTGGACCTAGCAGAGCGCTTGGAAACACCGAACAGCAGCGACCGAAGACCAGTGGAGACAGACCCGATGATGTTGTCATTACAGCACGGCCGACCTCCAACATTCCAAGTTTGATGCCAAAGCCTAGCTTGACACAGAAACACGCGCCAGCTACTCCCGGACGGACTGGCCTCTCGGAACGACCGGGTGCAGGCAATATACTAAAGAAGCCTTCCCCACAGCCCGAAAAGACCGCCCATCAACGCCGAATGACGGGTCCCGATCTTGCTTCGTCCCCTGCACCGCGAAAGCTCCGCATGCAGTCTCCTCAAAAGTTGCGCGAACGCTTGCAACAAGAGCAGAATTCTGTCGCAGCCACGCACAATACTCTTCAAGACGAGCTCAGTAAAATTGGTAACGAATTGACGTCCACTTCCAGCCCCCGACCCGCCACTGCACGTGGTAGCAAAACGTTCACAGGACGTGGGTCGGTATCGCAGCCCAGCAATATGGATCTGGCGCAGCGGGTGCTGAAGATGGAAGGCAGTTTGCCGAAGCAGATGGAGGATCTCAACCGACGGATTAGCAGCATTCAAGGTGATCTTACGTCTTCGCTGAGCGTGTCGGAGACCAAGTGCAGGAAGCTTGACGAGCTTTATCGCGAGGCGAATGGGGAGAATGAAGCGCTGTATGCACGCTTCAATGATGAGCTGGGACGTATTTTGAAGGCTGTGAGGGGTGGTGAGGGCGTAGAGGAGTTGAAGAAGAAGCTCAAAGAGGCACAGTTGGAGGCTGCGAATCTTAAGCGTGAGACGAGTCGATTGAAGAGGGAGAATGTGGGTTTGAGGGCGCAGATGAGGGAGTGAGTTGTTGATTCTTTTTTGTTGCAGCAGGTGAGGTGGCATTGTCTTTTTCGTATTAGCGAGCATTGGTGGCGGGGCGATCCAAAATGAAGCATTTGATAATGAGATACATATCTTAATGACGGGGTACGCCTGCATTTCACATTCTGATTGATGTGCATCAGTCAATTGGTTGCTGAAGTTGTCCTGAGTCTCGTCGATCGAGCTGTTGTTTAGGGTTAGGGTTGGGGTAGTGCACCAGCTGATATTCACGACGCTGCGTATAGCAATGGCGGTGTTTAAAACATGATGTGATAGATCGTAGCAGTCTCACAGGACGCTTTGTCGATTATTTGGAGCCAGTCATAAGTGTCGATATGCTGCTATTGACGTATCTTGCACATGTCTGGAGACTGCTTTGCTCCAACAACGAGCAATCATCGTCCTATATCTGTTCTTCTTGGCGCCAATGTCTTTTTCCAATACAAAGGACGTTGCTCGTTTCTCCTTGTTCACGTCATTTTCAACCACAACGCGAGTAACTTGCCCGTTTTGCAGTCGTCGGTCAGCTCAGCCAACGTGTTGGCAGACTTCTTACAGTCTCACAGCCATACGCCTAGCTCGCGACAAACGGGCTGTTCTTTTCGGTCAAGGGGAAATAAGGAAGGGATCGACCTGCAGAGGCAAGGATTCAGCAGAGTATGTATAGTTACTACACATGTCAGGTACTGCAAGGAGCCTGCGGTCAACCGGACCCTATGCATGATGCGATCAAGCTCACTGGTAAAACGAGATTGCGAATCGTCAATCAATAAACACCGCTTTTCGACGCACGCATCGTCTCGTAAAACGATGATAATCAAAAGACCTCCGAAGTTTCTGCTTTTCCGTTCCTTCCACCACTGATGGCTTGACCCCCAAAAATCTGATTTCCCTGCGCCAAATGATTGCAATCTGCGTATAGCTGCCGCGTCACTCGCTCTCCCTCTGATCTCCAACCCTGTCCGATCCAGCCAACTTGGTTTCAAAAAGCTCACTAGATTACTGTCATTGTGGCCAAAGCCCACAACACCAATGCAAACAATCCACCAGTAACACCCTATACGTTGTACATACAACCAACGTGTCGCCTTACCACCGTCTTCATCGTCAAAAACCGTAACAATGCCGCCGATTTTGCCAAAACCCCCAAAAGAACCACAAATAGCCACCCGGGCACCAAAACCATAACACCCTGCTGAATCAGGAAACGCCACCGTGCATATGCGTGTCGCAGATGATTATTCTCTTTTTTTTTCCACAAAACCCATAATACCAGCAAGATTCGCTCGCATGCCGTGACGCGCCCCAATCAAAAATCAAAAATCAAAACATAAAACTTCTAGAACACCGGCTGTGCCGGAGAGCAGTGAGTGGTGGAGGTTGCAGCTGGCAGCCTGCTGTCGATAGTGAAAAGGCCACGATGAGGATCAGGATTTCTCGCATGCTAAGTGGTGTCCATGCCGTCGGTGACCGGCTGGGCGCAAGCGTCGTAGTCGAAAACCCTGATGTCAAAGGAGGGATCAAGTCCACCCACCACCGCAACGAAGTCTGTTGCCGTATTATAATCGTCGTCCGGGTTCCCGGCGACGTGGTCATAAGTCTCCATATCCGTAACCATCTCTGGATCTCCAAGTTGAAATGCCGGCCCAAGGCTCGGGGTCATACTGCTGGAGTTTCCTGGTCCCAGCCCTGTATTTTCCAGTTGCAACGCGGTGTCCGGCCGCTGGACGTGGTCCGAGAAGAGAAGACAGTGCATGATGAAAGCGTTGCAATTCACGGCTTCCTTGGTCTTGTTTGGGCGCGCGTTGTCGTCTCCTCGAAGGTCCTTCGCCAGAGTCGTTGGGTTGGCACCACTCATCGCATCTCGGTAAGCCCCTTCGAATATCCGGTTGCCCTCCAACAGATTTGCAAAGACATGGCGAATCGCAGATTTGAAACCTTTTGGATTATCATGCAGGTTCTTGCACAGTGTTGGAAACACTGCTCCCAAGTTTTGCTTGTCGACCTCCTGCAGCCCGCAGGCTTTGACGAACTTCTGGAAGCCCTTGCGGTCTACTAGCAAGCTTCTCTTTCCCAGGTCTCGGACGTGGATACCCTTGTCTTGTTGGGCCTTCTTTTTCGCTTTCTCCGACTTGTACTTGAATTCTTGCAGACATATATCGCACTTGATGATCCCGAGGCTTTGCTGTTGTACGATCGGCGAGCTTTGACTCGGTGGGGATGGAACGGTCTCAGACGGGCCGTGCGGGCTTGCGACATTTGCGGCATAGGAATGTCCCTCGGTGTGGGACATGGCGATGCTCGTCAACCTGTGGTCACACAAGAAACAGTCAGACCATGCATCGTGATGTGAACATGGCATACAAACACGGGGTAGGTACAGGCAACGGCGTTGTACAACTGCTCGGGCGTTATGGCTCCTTTTTCCATGATCCGTTGAATCCTCATGAGATCCGTGGGCTTGACAGAAACCAAGAAAGTTAGGCCAGGTTGCAGAATCGTACGCGGGACTTTCGAGAGTGCTCGAATCAATTCCTCGCGCGAGTCTGAGCTCGCGTGCTCCTCCATTCTCGAGTGACGTAGAGGGTGTCGTGTAAAGCTGCACGAAAGTGTGCTTTGGATGAAATGATGTAGGAGGAAGAATCGGACAAATGAGAGTACCCGGACGCAAGAATTGAGAGATGTAACGATTGTGATGGGTGTGAGTGAGTGAGAGAGTGTCGCTGTGGTGGAGCTTTTATTCCATCCCAGACTTGTACCTGACCCCGGTCACACCTGCATCGCTGGGATCATGCCCTGTGCAGCAGCTCTGGGTAGACAGCGGGGACGGGTCCGCCGCAAACCCCAAGTTCTTTTTTTTGTTGAACCCCGCTGAGAACAATGGATTGTGCGTTTACACAACACCGCGTATAGTGAGAATTGCATGTGCAACCTTTATGAGCCAATTTAAACAGCACTACGCAATATCTCCGTGGCGAAAGAAAGATACGCGCCCTCACTGCTGGACTGTGCATGCAGTGCAGTCATCGATCGACTCTGACTAAAAGCTTTGAACTGCGTCGCGCTTGAAGGTCTGCGATGCTGCGAACGTTCATTCAAGACGAACGAGATTCTTCAGCTTTTTTCTGCGTAAGCAACAGATCAATGTGTGATGCCGCGAAAGATCTGCGACGCATGTCAGTGAGCAGGAAATAAATAAGTCCTTCATGGTGTCTCTTCATCTGGTCTTCTAAACATCATTGGAAACAGACTCCCTTCGGCACCCAACCAGACTTACAAGATGAAGACTTTTGTCGTACTTATAGGGCTCATTGTTAGCGCCAGCTCTGCAAAGAACGCAATGTACCCACCGGGGCGTCCAGCCTATGTTGACAAGACAGCCCATTTCACCAACACTAGTGTAAGCGTCGCTGAGAGGAAATCTCCAGGACTTGCCAATGCTAATTTGATTCTAGAGCCTCAATGCAACAGGGGGCCACTCTCGATGGATCATTGTCGATGATACTGCTGGTAGCACGACCGGGACGACAACATCGGCGGACCTCTCCTCCAGGATCGGCGGCAAAGTGAAGTTCACCGTCGACGGAACGGAGCTTGTACTTTCGGAGATGCTCAATAGCACACCAGTCGCCAACATGACACACAATCCCCTCAACATCCTACTCTTAGCCGTTTATGCAGATCAGGCAGTCGTCGTGGAGTGCGAGACTCAGACTGGATCGAACAGCTCGGCACAACCAGAAACAGACTTCAACACTGGGGTGAACCAGGACCTCGAGAGATTGGAAGACATGTTGAAAGACTTTTTCGTGGCGCAGAGGCTGGCATTTTATGCCATCGGTAGTGTGGTTGGTACGCTCCAGATCGTTGACTTCTTACTCAAGGCTCCTGGCATTGTTCGAAGCATTCGTGGGCTGTGGAGGTCTTGGAAGAATTGACGAAATCCTTTGATCCAGTTGACTTGTCGAAGGACGCAGCAGTGACAATCACAGAGTCGCTTAGCGGGGGAAAAGGGAAAATGTGAAAGGGAAGAGCTTGTCTTGTTACCAACTGCCTTTGATCAAACTCTTCGCGTGCCTAGTCTGAGCCAGGGTAGACTTGAAACTAGTGCCGGGCAAAATCGGGGTTGGACCATGTAATTTCTTCGCGTTTCTCTCTTCTCCCGCAACAGGGTTTCATATGTGCATTGCTACGCTCCAAACAAATCAAGTGATGAGAAGCTCAATGACATCTTCCTCCATGGCACAGTGAACGATAAGTGTACTTATCGCACATACTTTACTCATGATGACTGACCATCAGCGAATCCCAAATGTCGCATGTTTTTGTTTTGTTGCCATGTGTGGTGATGTGATCGAAAAGGACAGTCTCATTTTGGACCGTCACACCTCAAAAGTTTTGCCAGTGCAACATACCTACGCTATGGCGCAGTCTTGGTGGCGCCGTAGGCGGAGAGATGGGTGTGGTGGCCAGTCGCTTCGATATCATATCCATCCTGATGTTGGTCTATTGCCTTTGAACGGCACTATGTTCGCTCAATGAGTAGCGGACTGACCTACGGAGTTGATGAGTTGATGATGAGTGGACGATCTCCTTCCAAAACACTTCACACTTCATTCTCTTCCAGACGGAAGTAAACACAAGGTATCAGATAAGAGTCGTATTACTTCTATCACTCTATCGCAACGCTACCAAAAACCATACCAATCCAACCTCCAATGCAGCAAGGATATATCCAATTCATGTCCCGTAAACCATCATAACCAGCTGTATCAATCAACCCAATGCTCACTTTCTACAAAATAAGTGCTCCAACCCCAAATACAGCAGCAGCCACCGCTCCCGCACCACTGTACACACCAGCCGTAGCCTGCGCAGCAGCGCCCTTCTTAGTAGAAGTGCTCGCCGTCGCCGTCGCAGTAGCCGAACCACCACCAGTCGAAAAGCCACTAGCACCGCCAGGCTCATTAGCCCCAGCGGCAGGCTTAATGACGAGGTTCTCGATTTTCGCGCCGTTAGTCGCGTAGACCGGAACAGCGACACTAGTCTGCGTCACGGAAACGATGCTGCCAGTAGGTGCGTCGCTGATGCCGTTTGAGATGAGAGCTGCGGCACCTTGAGGAGCTGCGGGGATGTCGAAGTCTGTGCTGAAGCCGTCGTTGCTGATCAGGCCGGCGCTGCATCGTGGCGGTTGGAGATTGGTAGCTGTTTCGTTTTGGGTGGTGATGAGAGTGATGTTTAGTTTGTTGAATTGTGACTGGAGTGTATCGAAATCGCCGAGCAAGTTGGCGGAGCCGTTGGCGTTGGGTTGCATGAGACCGTAGTTAGAGGTTTCTTGCGTCCATTCGTAGACGAAACCACCGGAGAGGACGGTCATCTGTGGGCCGTAGAGAACTGGAACTTCTTCGAAGAGACGAGGTGTGGGATCGTTGCAGCCGTATTCGCTGAAGAAAACGGGAATTGTTGTGTTGCCAAAGTATTCGACCAACGTATCGTAGCCAGAGATCTGGAAGCTGGAGTGAGCACCGCACCTAAAGCACAAACGTTTTAGCGATGTATTTTTTTACAAAAGCGGGAAGAAGTACCAAGAATAGCTGTTGAGACCAAACATATCAGAGCGCGACATATCTTCGCCATCACCCTCGGCGTTGTTGCACTGAAGATAGGCCCAAGAGTCCTTGAGCACTTCCTGCACCTGAGCAGCGCTGTAGCCAACTGGGATCTTCCTCGATGCTTGAGCAGCAATATATTGCTTCAAGTCACGCGTGACTGCTCGAATGTACGGCGGGTTTGGACCAGCAGTAGGAATGTCATTGATAATTTCGTTCCCAGAAAAGAAACCCAGCGTATTTGGGTAACCCTTGAATGCCTCGACAACCGCAAAGATATGCTTGAGATAATCCAGATTGTACGAGTTCTTGGGCTGAGACCGATCTATGGACTGGCCCGCGAGCGGCGAATTGACATCCAGAATCATGTATATGCCAACCGAATTGAATATGCTAGCACACTCGTCGTGGTTGAGAGTGGGGTCCACATTGTATGATCTGATGGTGTTGACACCCAACTCTTGCATCAAAGCCGCATCTCGCAAGCAGATTGTAGCATTGCTCAATGGATCCTGGGTGTTGGTCTCTCCATAGGCACCTTGTCCACCAGGCTGGTAATCGACTCCAACAATCATGAAACGATCACCCGTCTTGGAGTCGGCGAATTGCTGCTGCGAGACGACTATGGGATTGACGGCCAATGCCGCTCTGGCGAGGACGGCGCATGCTGCTGCGAGCTTCGAGAACTGGAGATGAAGAGGTGAGGTCAGTCTGCGAGGTCCAGACTCTCCAGACGGAGAGAGGATGAACACGCGTCGGAACACTCACCGGAGCCATAATGCTGGTCGCCAATCGGGAATGAAAAGCTTCAATGAATTCCGGCGAGAAGACCAAGCTTTCTTTACTTTTTCACCGTCCTCCCAAGAACTTCAGTTGTGCTTGCTGGAACGAGAGACAGCACACGAAATAGCGATGGGTGGCAAGCAGGACAGCGAATGTGTGTTGTTTGGAAGTGGCGATAAGACAGCAACCTCGAGCTGTCTTCCGCCGCGGACGCTAGGCCCTCATCACAGCAAAAAGTTGTCTCGTGTTTGACTTTCCTCCCCAAACCGTTACACGAAACCTGCCCCTTGCAGCTGTTCGACAACGATCAAACTGCCGGAAAGGTTTCACAACGTCCGTGGCATTGGCATTTTTGTTCACCACCCTCCTTCTTGCTCAATATTCACATCGAGCTGCCTATGTTTGCCACACCATGTATAGAGCTACATAGCTCGTATTTACACACTTGGACATGCAGCTTTCCTGCAGCAACACCCGGAAGTCTAAAAGCTCCCTCAATAAAATATAGCCAGCTCTAGAAGCAGCCCAAACACGCGTATGTAGCACTGATGAAAATGATAATACATGAAGAAGCAAATCTAAATCGCCATCCACCTGGGACAGGAGAAGCGTTACACATTAAGCTATGCTCTACAAGCCATTGCCAGCCCATTCCACGAGCGTGAAGTATATACACAAAGTTTTTCTGTCCACACAAGTGGCCCTCAAGTCGCCACTGATAGAGGAGTACCCATCCCAAAAAAAGCACAACCACCAACACCTTCGCTCAAAAGAAAAAGACCCAAAAGCACCGTCAGCCATATCACTCCACGCTTTCCTTGAAAGGAGTCAAAGGGCTTCTCCTCGTAGGACTAGCCCTCCGACTTCTACTCGAAGTAGGCGCCAACATCTCCTTACTCTCACTCCTAGAAAGCAGACCTCCGCGCTCAAAAGGCGTAATCCCCAGACCATGAGATGTAGCAGGCGGCGTGCTCGTATCAAAATAGCCTTTGATCTTGGGAGAGCTTCGTTGGAAATCAGGCGAAAGCCCCCTAGTGCCTGGCGTCATGATTCCGCTGGTTCTCCCGCTTCGTGCAGCGTCCAGACTGCCGCTGTTGCCATTCCCAATGCTGGAGTCTGAGAAGCGGTCCTCGTCGGATATTTCCGTGAGTTCAAAGTCGTCGGGGTCTGCTTCTTCGAGTACACGGTCGTAGGAAGGAGAGGAGTTTCCGAAGAATTTGCCGCCTGCGCTGTAGGCTGGTCTTTTGCCGCGTTTCTTCTGTCCTGTTGTTGAGAGGTATCGGTGCCAGAGGGATAGACGGCGTTCGCGGCCACAAAGTAAGTACACAGCGAGTGCGAGGATGAGAAGGAAGATGCAGATGCCCGGAACTTGGCGCGAATAGCTGCTCGAGAGCAGTCTGTCATGCCAGTCGTCGCCGTCTTGTAATGTCGTACTGTTGACAAGTCGTCCTCCTGGGAATTGGAAATCGGATGGCAGCCTTGAGCCTTGAGTATTACTGCCGAAACCCACAGCCATTGCACCAGCCGCTGCAGGCATTTGAGAGGATGCATATAGCACCATCTTGCCCAATGTCCAGCTGACCTCCTTCCCGTCAATCTCGTCCACAGCCTGGAACGGATCCAAGAAGCCACGATCCTTGGCGCCGTCCACCACCGCATTGGTCTTGTTGCCCGACTGCTTTCCAGCTTCAATGCCAACTCGCGGAACACCAATGCCATCATGAAGCATGTTGATGAGCCAGCTGGCTTTGAAGCAGACCTCTTCCACCGTCTTCTCATCTACCTTGTGTCCCCACTTTTGCTTTGCCACGTCTTTCCCGATTCCTTTCCAATCTCTTGAGCAGAAATCAGTCACCTGTTTCTGGTACGTCTGAAAATCATACGCCTTATCCTTGTGCGCCATGGCGAAAATCTCATGGGTTGTATGCCAGTATTCTGATACTCCCACGAAGTGATTGACTCCGAAGTCGATTGCGGGAGTGTGCACTCCATTCAAAAGACACGGCTGGTCTGTACATGCCTTCTCTTTCTCCAAAAGCGGGTATGTGCTCTTCAGACATTGCGTGAAGTCTCCAGTTCCAACCAAATGAGGCTCCGTCCCTTTCAGCTCTTTCGATCCTGGCTTTATTTCCTCGCCAGTTTTCTTGACGGTGATTCCAACAGGTAGACACGGATCTGGCAGCTCTTTCGAATCCGGTGACGCCTCAAGTAGATGCTCCACGTATCGTCTCCGTGCCTCATTCGCACCAAAACCAAGCCACGTCGTCACAAATACCCGATAATCCAAAGCCTCTCCATTGACTTTCCGCAATCGTAGCAGCTTCAGATCCTCCGCATGCTTCTCGGCCTCGGTCGCGTTAGGCGCAAATGCAATCTGCGCGGATGCACCGCCCATGTCCAGAAATCCATACGTGTGATGTCCATTGCCGTGATTGTGCTCGTCTGGCGCATCGAAGCCACCAAGCAGGTAATTTGCCGCAATCCAGCCGTACAAACCTTCAGTCTCGCCCGGAATTACTTGCACTTGCAAGTCGCAGTCCGGAAGCTGGAATTTGGTGTTTTGCTGAAAGTAAGAGCACACGTGTTGTAGTACAGCCGCACGCTGGTCATCCGGGAGCAATCGCATGCCCGCCGTGGCCAGCAGGAAGACGGGTGTATTCTCGACTTCTTTCTTGGGAACAATATCAAGCGCAAAATCGACGAGATCCTTCAAGTGATCTGGACCTACGGCTTCGGGTGTTGGCCCAAACGTCGAGATGCCTGGATGCACTTTCTTGATCCATTTCTTCTTCGTTTTGATGTCCGGCAGGCTTTGCAGGTCCTCCTCGTCGCCTTTCCTTCTCGCAGCATCTGCTTTGAGCCAATTGTAGACGTAGACTCGAGTGCCAGAACTGCCTGCATCAAACACCAATCCATACTGGTGTTTGCCCATGTTGGTGGTGTTGTGCAGTGCCCGTGCCCGTGCCTTATCGCGTCGTCTCGAATCGCATCCAGATTAGATATGATGATGTATTGGCCGGCACATGCTCGAGGAACCCTACCACCTTTTCGCCGTGAATGATGCAGACAGTGGAAACAGACAGAATATGATTGTTGAAACGAGAGTGAGGTTCTTCTCCAGAGTGGTGGACTGGGGAAGAGAAAGAGACAGAATCGATAACGCGCGTCTTGTGCAAGCAACATCCCTGGTCCACGTTCAAACTCTCATCAGCAACTCCCAGATTGGCTTTAGGTTGCAGCCAGCCCGTTGACGGGTGCAACTGTCAGATCCCGAATCGCGATTGGCTGCAACTATTGACGGTACCTCGACATCGCCACCACGGAAGACCTCACCAAATCCCAACAAATCGATGTGGACCTACTACGTTCTACATGTACCCTTGTGCTTCCAAAGCAAGTTCACCAGGCGGACGGGTTCAGCAAAGCCGGCTTTCAAACCTGAAAGCCGCAACAGGATGGAATGTTCGTCCCATGTTCCACGATGATGTCACCCCATCAAAATCATTACCCGCCTTCATCAATGCTGCAACGGTCTCATTGCGAGGCGAGGCGAGGCGAGACTGGACAAGACGAGAGTGTTTCATATTCTCCGAACGGTTGGAGAAGAGCACGAGCGATGTTCCGTGGGGCTGGGAGACTCCGGGTGCTGCGTTGGTTGCATGGCATAGTTGTACCGGAATGGCAGACATACCGGAACACTCCCGTTTGGCGACGGAGGTTTGGGGATGTTCAGCACTGCTTCCACTGCATTAAGAGCTTGCTTTGACGTGGATTGCCTATTACTGCCGCGACATAGATCGCGAGAGCGACATATGTAGTTCTACATACATCCGGGCTCTGTTAAACATAGCTCAGTATGGAAGCCATGACATTTCACTTTTGGCTACTTTGAAAGACAAATCCAGTGTTGTAGTTACTTCACATGCTCGATCATTCATCTCAAGACCCCGATTCTGAGCGTGGGTATATCTCGAATGCTATAACTACCCCAACCCTAACCCTACGCAGCATCCGTAGCGGAACAACAATCCCCCGAACTCTGGTACAGCCGGGAATAACGTTCCCTCTCCACTTCACTTGGTTGTCTTCAACGTTCGGCAAAGACTGTATAAGGCAAGCGCAATCGCTTACGCCTAGCCCCCACGATGGCCGAGTCGGCTTCATGGCATACGTCCAGGGATGCTCTTTCTACCAAATCCTCTCACGCAGAGCAGGGCCTCCGTTTGCTGCTCATACTGCCTCCGTGACAGCAGGAATGGCGACCAAAGCAGCCCGAGTGCTGAGAGGTCCTTTCAATGCCCACATCTCAGGTGCGGCAGTACAGAGTGTGCGAATAGCAAGCCTTGCAAGGTCTATAAGAATTGGAATTTTTCCGTTTGCTCGTACCAACAATGTCCGGAGACATTATGCGACTCTGACGCCCAGCAAAGCCATCGTGGCTTCAGAGCCCAGCCCTAACCACAGAGGCGGAGAGAACTGGGAAATGTCAGACATTCGCGTGCCGACAGAGCTGAAAGATGGCGAGCTTCTGGTTGAGATGGTCGCTACTGGAATCTGCCATACTGATATCTCTTTGACGAATCCGCATATGGGACAGACCTTCCCTGTCGTTCCTGGACACGAAGGTTTGCTTGACTTCCAGGTGTTTGAAAAGCCAGAAACTTTCTGACGACTTCCAGGATCCGGTTACGTCAAAGCAATAGGGCCCAACGTGACAAAACCAGTCAAAGTCGGTGATCCCGTCCTGCTTTCCTTTGACAGCTGCGAGAAATGCGGAGAATGTCAGGCCAAGAGGCCTGCGTATTGCGATACATTTGCGCCAATGAACCTGTTTGGCGAGCAGGATGTTTTCAAGTCTGAGGACGGGCAGTCTCCCATTGCAGCCAAGTTCTTTGGACATTCCAGTTTTGCGAATCTGAGTGTTGTGAAGGAAGCCACGGTACTTCCTGTGAAAGATCTCGTTAAAGGGGAAGATGAGCTCAAGTTGTTTGCTCCCCTTGGATGTGGCATCCAGACTGGTGTTGGAGCTATTCTGAATCTTGTGAAGCCTGGTCCGGAGGATAGGGTTATGGTTTGCGGACTGGGAGGTGTTGGGCTGAGTGCTGTTATGGTGGGTAGCAAATGCCGTCTTGTATGTCGGGACATCGCTGACGTCCAGCCATAGGGTGCCCATATCGCAGGCTGCAAACAGATCATCGCTGTAGACAGAGTACAAGAGCGTATTGACCTTGCGAAGAGCGTGTTTGGAGCCACGCATGGGTTGAACACCAGCGGTTTAACGGATCTCACTGCGGCAATGAAAGATGTTGCGGGAGGGCGAGGGCCAACTGTGGTTATCGAGAGTGAGTCGATAACTTCTCAGTGATGGCAGAGCTGACAGACGTCTTAGCAACTGGCTTTCCACTCGTCCTTGAAGGCGCATACTATGCCCTCGATACCAAAGGCTCGTTCGTGCAAGTCGGCGGGCCAGCCGATCCGAAGTACCGACTGTCCATGGATTTAGTCCAGCATCTCTTTCGCGGCGTCAAGCTGTTTGGATGTGTGGAAGGCGATAGTTTTCCGGAAGAGTTCATCCCGGAGTTGATCAAGTACTACCGCGAGGGCAGACTACCTGGCATGTTGCATTGCATCGGATCTATACTCACAATCCCACTGACTTCGACATAGTTGATAAAATGGTGAAGTACTACCAAGCCACAGACTTCAAGACTGCGCTGCATGTCAGTGGTCGGCGCCATGTCGTGGAGATGCAGCTAATGGGATTGCAGGATATGCATACCGGTCGCACGATCAAGCCTGTGCTCGTCTGGTGAGCTGAGGGAAGATGGCTCCTGAGGAACCTACCATCGACTGTGTCGCTAGCGAGCGATACTGCGTGGGCACCCGGGGACGAATCTCATTGAAGCGCGAAAGACCGGCCCCTTTGCAGCAAGTCTTCCACAGTACATAGCGTGAATTCTGCCGCAACCATAAAGGAGAACCTTATCGTTGCTTGCGGGAAGGATTGAAGGGTCGGATGATACTACTGGATGTCTAGGTCCTGTAACTCCAAGGTGACTCTGTACGAAGTGACTTTATGGTAATTTTAGCATTTGCCATATTTGCAGATTTCCGCCGCTCGCACCCGGGGATCTAGATATTTATTCTACAGGACCCTGCCTCTTTTCCTCGCACCATTCCACACTTCACTATACATCACGACTCGAGTTCAGCGACTCAGATTCCTCCACGAAGATTCCTCCACCAACGACGCTGCATCCAACCATGCTATCCACCTTTATCCTTATGGTGACCAGCCTCGCAGTCTCTACCGCAGCTATGCCCTGGTCCAAGATCCCAACCAATGGTTACCACAACAAATCCAATGGCTACTGGCCGACCAACAAGATCAACCAAGCCCAAGCCGAGAACTTCTGCCGCATTACTTCCAATCTAGGCTGCACCGCAAGTTTCGCGGGAGATT
Organism: Ramularia endophylla; assembly: GCA_002116395.1. Classification (NCBI taxonomy): domain Eukaryota; kingdom Fungi; phylum Ascomycota; class Dothideomycetes; order Mycosphaerellales; family Mycosphaerellaceae; genus Ramularia; species Ramularia endophylla. Next base: position 72,517 of record MWSQ01001966.1, on the reverse strand, counting down.
ACCCCATCAAACTCCAATGCGATGATGACGCGTGGCAGGGTCTGACGACTACATTCCCAGTGTCTGTCAAAGACATCGACGGCAATCGGGGCTGTAGAAAGGAAGGCTACGTTATGTCCGACGACCACGCCGTCTGCTGCGATGAGGACGCGATCAACGGGGGTTATTGTCCAACGACCAAGGAACTCAGGAAAATCGGATTTACTAAGAAGACTGATTGGGTTGAGCCGCAGATGCAGAAGGTGTGGGAGTATGAGCAAGGCAACATTGCAATCAAGTGTAACAAGAGAGGGGGACCGCATTATTGCGTGAATGAGGGAGAGAACGGATGTGACGATGAGGGGATGTATGATTAGTTGGTGGGAAGTTCGAGTAGACACTGGTGATGGAAGTCCTCTACTCAGAGGCTGAGTGGTGGTCATTGCTTTAGTCAGGTACAATTACCCATCATGCCATGATGACATTCTATTTTCGAATACAGTCCTCAGGCAGGCAGAGTCTCACTACGTGGCTATGGGACAGACTTTCCACGTGCCAGGATTACCTCCTTTGCTGACTTTACATTGTACCAGTGGTTGAATGCTCTCTGTTGCCGCCAGCATCCGAACAATGATGGCGTATTGCTCGTTCCGCATGTTGAACAAAGACTATAAAATCGCCCACATCACTGTATGACGAAGATTTTTTCGACCGTAGGAAATACCCCATCCGATGTTCGACTTCCGAAGGTCTTCTCTTAACAACAGGCAACCTTACTGCAGCACAACTACCCGCTCAGAAATTGTGGATGCAATGGTGAAGGGTTATCAACAATTGCCGTCCGGCAGCGAAATTCTCGTCTCTCAACATCAACAAGCCAACGAAGATTCCTCTCAAGACAGGATGGACCAGTTTTGGACTCAACTGGAGAAAGAGGACAAGCTTCAGATATCTCGAACACCGTTCGAGCAACGAATCCATATTATTCATCAAGCACGAGTACATCTTCATCTGCGAACAGAATCAGTGCGCCACTACATAAGATATGTCGAAAAGCACGACCGTCGGACGGGTACGACCTCTACAACGACCTCCAAGACGGCAAAGCAGATGGAAGACAGCATTTTTCCATTGATCGAAGAAGTGGAGGATCGTGCTGGGAAGTTGCGGGTGCTCATGAGGGAGCTCAGAAGAGACTTCTCAGGAGTGAGGACTCTCATGTGGAGCACGAGAATTTGGGCATATTTATTGGAGAGGATGGCTACGGAAGTTCTGGAAGTGAAAGAAATGCCGATGTTGGAGTGCGAGAACGTTGAAAAACGAGAGGAAAGATCCAGGGGCGATAATTTCGTGCGTGCTTCTCGCTACTTTAGATGATCTCCGCCTTGACGCATGGGAAACCCTTTGCTTGGAACAGTATTGCTATCTCTAGACGATGTAGCCTCAGCTTCTGCGATCTGTTGTCAAATCTATTGACATAGTTCTTGCGTAATCATGTCAAACTAAAGTTTACGTGAGCCAAATTCACTAGCCCGGAAGCCCCTATGGGCTTGTCCTACCAAATTAGGAGCTTGCAAAAGTGGCTCGTAGTACCACTCAGATTGCTCGACTTACTAGAGCTCCTTGCCGTCTGAATCCGAGAACATCGCTCCTCTCTACTCCGACACCTCCACCAACACATCTCGTAGCCCTGAGATACCCCTGAATCTAGCCTTTTTCAGCAATTGCAAAAGACATACTATCTCTGAAAGCCCAGCTGAATCGCTCGCCATCCACGAGTACAAATATGGTATTCCTACGCAAGAACCAGCAACCTGCGGAGGCAGAGACGGATAGGTAAGACGAAGTTCCAGAAGTATCCCCTTTAAGCCAGCTGACACCTTGTCTGTCAACAGCACGTCCTGCGACCGTTCTACTATCAGACGAAGAGAACCTTTCATGAATGTTGATCGAATACCTTGTCCCATAAGGCGTGCCGAAATAGATCTTGACCAACACCTCGAAGCAATGAGTGCCTGTTACGACCATTTCTTCAAGAGACACGACCCCGACGGCGAAGGTAGTGGATGGACTGATGAGGCTTTTCAGGATACGGAGAATCTGTTGCCTGTGATTGAAGAATGGCAAAAGTGCGCTCGTGCTTTGCGACAAGCTGCGAAGGTCTTCGCGAGGGACCCCTGGGAGGACAAGCGTAAGCCAATCAGCAGGAGGTGTTTCATCTTGAGACGGTGGATTCGGGGCGTCGTGAATGAAAAGAAGGCTGGAATAAGGCTATCGAATACTGAGAGGATTGTGAAAAGTAGGAAAGGACAGATGGAGAAAATGAGAAAACAGAGTGGAAAGAGAGGCTTAGCAGGCGGCTTGTTGCTACTTTGCTTCCCATCATGTTTACTGAAGCGCTGCTGTTAGTCCAGGAACTCAGCGACGAGCGCGCCGTGGGGACATGGCGTGGCATGTCATTATGCCAATCAGGCACAAGCCTTAAAACAATTGCCTGTTTGGTACTGCACAGGACTTACTTGCCCTTTTTGACGACAAAGTCACCGTTTGCCGTCTGAGAGCTCCACTTTATCGGAAGGCTATCATCAAGCCCGAGAGTAGCTACCGTCTCCTCCACCCGAAATACAATCCAGAATGACTATCTAGTCGTCCAATTCCGCATCTGCTTGCGCTCCTTCTCGTTCTAGAACCTCCCAATGTTTCTCTGAACGGGGCTTCAGAGTGAACGGAAAAGGGCGCGGCTCGGTATTCAATGCTTGTGTATCTGTAGGTTATCGTCAGCGAGCAGTCCCCTAGCTCGTGAGAGCCCAGCTTCCGGATGTCGCATGGAGAGAGTGGATTGAAGAAGGAACAGCTTACAGTCGTATTCTGGCGGTATGATCGGCTGCCCCGTCCGCGGATCCTTAGCCTTCCCAATGTCACAAGCCCATGCCATGCGGGCGGACAGAATGTAAATGCTTCGTTCAGCAATGTGCCCTCCAGGACACAGCCGCCGTCCGAACCCGAACACGGAGAAGTTGTTCATGTTCGGAAATTTGGTGAGTGGCTCTCGATAGGTCGTTGGGTAAGTTGGTGAAAGCCAACGGTTCGGATTGAAATTAAAAGGGTCTGGGTACAGTTCGGGATCATGATGGATAGCCCTTAAAATGTTTCAGTATGAAAGAGCAGCCAGGACTGGATGAAAGTTGTCGTGACATACCATTGGTTGGCATGAACGATACTGCCCTTTGGGATGAAGTACCCCTGATATACATCATCTTTGGTGGACTTATGGGGTATGCCTATCCGTGACTGTCAGCAAGAGGGAGAGAGAACTCGCATTGGTGTCCCCCAAACTTACCTCCAGCTGTGACAGGTCTCATTCTGGCGACTTCTTTTGCTACTGCTCTCAGCAAGGGAAGGCTGGGAAGATCGTCGAACCTCGGGAGGCGATCGCGACCGACCACCTTGTCAAGTTCTGCTTGTAACTTTTCTAGCCATTCGGGATGCAGCACCATCATGAGCAGCCAGCTCGACGCCAGTGTTGCAGTGGTCGATGCAGCAGCGGAGTAGAGCCCGCCCAGGACATATATTGCCTGCAGATCATCAAGCTGCCACTTCTCCTTGTTTTCCAGCCACATTCGAGTAAAACTTGGACCGGCTTTGTTTGCTTCGATGTCCTTCTCAACGTCCTTGACAAGGCCAGTGAATGTGCTGACCTCTCGAACACGATGGGCGTGAGCTTCCTGCTTGAATGGTGCAAGCCAGGTCGGCAGATACATGAGCATGGGCACCACGTCAACCAGATATTTACCTGGAGCGGCTACACGTTCCACGTTGAGCTGATTTTCATGAACCAGTCGTACGATGTCCTCTCGCCCGGTCTTGATTTTGGCGCCGTATGTGAGCCGCAGGATTATAGCCGAAGCGTAGCGCCGGAACAAAGTCTTAAACTCATCTGGCTGTCGAGCCAGGTCGCGAACCATTCGTGCAGATTCGTTCATCTGTAGTGGTTGATAAGAAATGGCTGCGTTGACCTGCGTTACATGGTGCTGAAGTTTGCGCACACGACGCCAAGTATCTGGAACGATAAAGGTTCAGTATATTCGATGTCAAGTTATTAAGAGCATGAAACCCACCTCCATATGGCAAAAAGAGCGCTTTCTTCCCATCTGATAGCAATTGAGAAGCCATGGGCTGGTTCTCTCTCGAGCTGTAGAACTCTCCCCGTTCGCGGAGAAGGTCGTTTGCCATTTTCTCGGTATTGACGACTACGTTGACCTTTCCAAAGGATTTGTACTGATAGATTGGGCCATACTCCTCGCTCCACTCTGTGAATTTGAACCAAAAGTAGCCACCCTTGCCTTTCTTAAGATCGAACACGTTACCGATGAAAGGTAGTCCTTTTGAGAATGGTTTTTCAGCATGTGATCTACTCGTAAGTATTCATGAAATTCGCTTACCTCGAGGACCAGGGAGATACTTCGAGCCTTTGGGTAGTTGTGATCGCAGGCTCCACGCCAGCTGCACTACCAAAAATCCTCCAACAACAAGCCATGCAATAGGTGATAGCATTGTGAGCTGCCTGAACAGAGTAAAAGGGGTCGAAAATTTGTTCTCTCGATGGATCTCAACTTTTCGACCATTAGCTACGTTGTGCCATGATACGATATATAGCTATAACTTAATGGAGCATTCAGTGGCCTAGATGCCGTCGATCCTCCCGCCATGGACTGTGAGTACGGCTTGAGACGATGGGTGTGGTGAGTAAGCATCGCGGAACAACTCAGGGGTACTGTTCCGAACACACAATTCCGAGATACTAAAGACAAGTCTTGGCTCAAAGGGTTTCCGCCTATGGCAATTGTGTGTCCAGTGACTCCAGTCGGCATTCTGACTGCAATTGGCTGGTTTTGACCAGTGACAACAGCTCCCAGCACTGGCCAAGCCAGCCATACTTTGTGTTTTCGAGCCGCGAAAACAGCCAGAATTTTCCGATGGTGCTTGCCTCAGACTTTGCAACCACTCGCCCCGAGCAGATTTCAGGATTGGTGCTGGCACTATCACCAGAGACCTTGATTGGCCTCCAACGACTGCTCCAGTGGTGAAGATGGGGCGTAAGAGGAAGTGGACGTCTCTCAGGAACATCTTAGCCATGTCGAGTCCGATGTCCGACTTTTGAGAGAAGGAAGAACGGACTTTGTCCGTCTCTCGATAATGGAGTCCTCTCTGGGAACATTCGTTGGACTAATACGATACTCTTCAGCACCCATTCATGATTCATACAGTGCAAACTTCATAGTCATATCAAGTACCAAGCTCGCCCAACAACTCATGAACCCCTCTCAATGCACAGCACCTTGCTGTATCGATTCTACGCCCACAGCATTGGTCGAATGGCATAACTACTTGTGTGCTCCACGAAGACGCCGGCCCCATATCTGAACGATGATCAGAGGTATCAAGGAAGCCACCACAATACCAGCTTGCGAGCCAAAGCTGGCGCCATAGCCAACACGTTCGGCCCAGGGGGATTGAAAATAGTCCACCGAGAAGCCTCCAAAGGTGCGAGCAAAGTTGAGCCATCCTCCAACTTCTGCTGGTCGGAGGGGCAGCACTTCCATTCCGTACGCTGTGTTGGCAACGGACATGAGCATGAGACCAAATGTATGCATGCCCCAGCCGAAAATGACAGCGCTCACGTTGAGCCGATGTTCGAGTGCTTGGCCGAGTAGCACCAGTCCAGGAGCCATGAAGAAGATGGCGATGTAGATTGTCCAAAGCCGTACTTCGGGTTCGAAGATTCCGTGATGCTTGCGAATGAATCGTCTCACCATGAAATCGTTGAAGTAATGCCCAAATCCTTCGCCTAGGAAGATCGCCACAATTGGAGTGAAGTAAAGGAGTGCGAGTCCTCTGGCAGTGTATCCATATCCGCCAGCTTCTCGTGGTGACGCAAATAAAATAGAGGCGCTGATATTGATGCCGATGGCCCACGCAAAGTTCATAAAACTACCGTATTGATCAATCACAGCTGCAAATGTCGGCTGCATCGTCTTGACTTACTAGTTCAGAGCAACCAGAAAGAATGAAGGCTCACAGATGACCTGAAAAAACTGCAGAATCGTTGGCCATGCTCGGGGAAAGTATGTGGAATGATGTCGTATTTGCTGAGGATGGCAATTAGTTGAAGATGCCGCAATGCGAGCATAGAACATTTGCTTACCCAGACTCCACTGGAAACAAATAGGGGTCAGCTTAATATCTTCGCTATGCTATCGTTCTTGTAGACTTACACCAGTCGTTCGAACCTCCCCCGAAGACCCACAGTACGTGGTGGATGCTCGCTAGAAGGCTTGTCACGGTTATACCACGTCTCGTCGATGACCAACGTCACAAAAATGATGTTGATACCCGCTACTGCGGCCGAAACCCATGCCACGTCATGCCAATCATGTGTGTAGTAAATAATCGCGTTGCTGACTTGTGGCCCGTAGAACGGACTTGCAATGTAAAGCAGTGCCTAGAGAAGACCAAAATCAGTAACTCTGGAAGTTCGTACAGCCCAGCACTCGGACATACCCAAAGTCCAATCTTCCTTGCCCGCTCGTGCATGAAAAAGAGATCCTTTAGAAGAGCAACACACACGGTTTGACCGGCGGTCAAGAACAGGGCGGTAAGCACTCGCATCAAAAAATACACCGCATACGAGTTCGTTGCTGCTGCACCGCAGGACACTGCGAAGCCAAAAATGGCGGTCCAAAAGAGTACCTAAGAGCTTACTATCAGTGAAATTCCAATTGCGTCGTCTTTCAACTTTAGACCTACAGGTGCTCGTCCAAAGAAAGATGCCATTGGAACCCATATCAAGCCACCAAGCCCGCTGTTACACTGTCAGTGACTCGTGAGATGATGGCGGGAGTCATGAATCAATACTTGAACAACACATTAATGTTGTTGGGCCGATTGGCCTCATGGATAGAGATCTTCCACTGTTCCACCTGAGGATAAAGGATTGCAGGGCCATAGGTTGCGGTATAATCAGCGGTGAAGGCGCTCCAGGCGACTACAAACAGTATGATGTGCTTCCTTTTCCATGACCAGTTCAAGGGGTCATTGGGATCATCGCTGGGTTGCGGTATGAGAACTGTCTGTAGCAGGGTCAACTGATGTGGCCAAAAAGCAAGACAGTCTTGATAGTTACGTGTCCATCCGGCCCGAGCTTCAAATTGGCTGAGTCTGTTCCTTGTGCATCGAGTCGAATGCCACCTTCCACTCGCAAAGCATGCGGCAACGGCTGGATGGTTGGCTCGCGGGCCAGCTCAATGTGCTCGACATTGTCTTTTTCCATGGCTATCACTGGGTTCGAGAAATGTTTGATTCCTACTATGAGGTGGTCCTTGTTTGTGAGGCAGCAAATTTAAGGTCTATAACATGTTCACATGCCGTGCCAAATACCCCTGACCAAGTCCACGTGGCAAGAATGGAGTTTCAAGCACGCGGCCAGAACCTTGACATACCATCGGACCACCACTGCTGAGGGATTGTCCTCCCATTGTAATGTTTCCGGGTCTCGGAAGTCGCAGTGCATCTCGGAACTGGAATGTAAACCCAAGTAGTTCCACGTCGGCCCTCCTACCGCACACTTTCGGCGCTGACCTCGAACGGTGAGGATTACCCATGGACCAACAGACTTAGACGCTGCAATGGTGTTTGTTCAATGCAGAATCGTAGATTTTGGGACATGTTCTCCATTGTCTGCGCGTTGGTCAGAGAGCTTCAATCCATTACTGCAGTTCGCGCATACTAAGGAGACAAGATTTCGTGAAACTAGTGATTGCGAGTGTGTACATATCTTGGTCTGAGTCTATCTCGATAGTGAGATCGACACATCTTCTGCTGGCAGTGAGCTATACAGCACTTTGCTCTCAGCAACCAAAACCGAGTCGACCTTCTCAAGGACATCGCCAAAGTTGGCTTTCTCAGGCTCAGAATTGGCTCCCTCGTTCGATGTTGGACCCTGGAGAATATCTTTTGAGGACGTCGATGTCATGCTCTGATGCCCACTGGAAAGGACAGCACGCTGTGCTGGTAGAATACCAGCATTTTCGAACGTGCGAAATGTTTGGTACAATGTCTGTTCCGTATCGTCGTACCTGTTCCAGCCAAACTTGCGAGCTTTGGCAATGGACATGATCGTTGGCCATGTCTTGCCGATGGCCCAATCGAAATAACCCCTGATTGCACAAGATTAGTAGAAAGATTCGGCATGGTGTAGCAGGATTTTTTTGAAATGCTTACCAGGTTCCGCTACCAAAGGCATCCTTGGACCCTCCATATTTATCGCAGACTCTGTCCCAGACTTCTTGCTTGTCCGCCGCCCACTGGCCCATGTGGAACTCATTGGTCATTCTGTCCTCCTCATCTTTATGTGTGAACGTGGTTTGTTCAGGGATCTATCATCGTCAACACCTTGCTTTGTACTCGGTTCAAACCCTTTCAACATACCGTTAACCCCCAATACGATCCAATGTTTTTCCAAAGATGTTTCCACACGAACGTATCTCCATTGGCGTGGTTGAAGGCCTCATTCTTAGTGTGCTCATGGGTGACTGCCCAGACTGACATGTCCGCGATGCTCTCAGCAGTGGACTTGTCATCCACGGAATTGTAGAATAGCTTGTTGCCAGGAAAGCGAGGGAACTCGCCCATCTCCTTGCAAATGAGCATGTACAGAGCGAGTGTAATGGACTCTGACATGCCGTTTTCTACCACAAATTCTTTAGCGAGCGACATTTGATTTAGTCATGTGTGACATACTGGCTGGTGTAAAACCAATGATGCCTCCTGGCCGAATCACATTCCACGACCATGCTCGCTGTTTGTGCAAGTTGAACATGAAGTCCTCCTGTTGATAATAGAAATTCTCGCCATGGTCTTCGTAGCGTGGCAGTGTCTCCCGCGCTGGTACAGGGGCGGGGCCTAGGTGGAGACCATAGTTCTGCGAAACACAGAAATCAGCCAAACTCAACTGAATTATGGTGTTGTGAGCGGTTACCTTGCCACCAGTCTGCAGACAAACCCGCTGAAGCGAAGTCCCCGCAACGGTGTCGATGGCGACTAAGAAGTTCTCGAACAGGGGCACGTTGAGGTCGCGGAGCTTAGTAAAATCGTCGTTGTGAACGTACGAGGTGTAGAATGCGTGGGTGACGTCTCGGCAATAGGGAAACATCTTCTGGATGGTCATTTCTACAGGCTCGAGAAAGTCGAGAGCCACGAACTCGACGCGAGGATCCTGCCAGTAGTTCCGTGGTGGGCTCCTGGAAGTTATCACAATGCGGCACCATTCTGATCTTGATTGCTTGATTAGATACTCGACAATGGCATTGCCACTGATGCCCGAGCATCCAGTGACCAAGGCGACTCGAGGTGAAGTGGACGACATCGTTTAGTCTGTATTGGAGTATGAGCAAGCAGTATCGATTTGCATACCCAAGATAATGCTTGAGGATGGCTTAAAGATTGGTTCCACTGACCCCAATGCCTTGCCTCGGAAGATCGTGGTGACTGACTCTGGTCCCGTGATGTGAGAGCTCTGCGTGGGTCAGCAGTTGATTCCGCATGCCCTTCATGTCGGAACAAACTGAGTTCCGACAACCTGCAGCCCGTGCGGCTGTCATATTCGGAACCGTGCAAAAGCCGCAATCCACCGCGGTTTGATCACACTGACCTCGCAAATGGAGTAAGAGCATATGAGCAGCATTGCATCAACTCGTGGAGCTGGATAGGCAACACAAACTTGAATTGTAACTAGCCCTGGTGCAATGTGCGGAGACCAGTGATCAGCAGAAACGAGCGGTAGTACTTTCATACCCGAACGGCCAGACATTGTGCCTCCAGTCGAGTCAATAGACTCAGCACTGTGCCACCACACCAAGGTAAGAAGTCTGCGTTCGCTAAATCATCACATTGAAAAAGACTGCGACCAGCTGTCGTTGAGGTTGAACAACTCCGCGCCATAATAGCCAGTGGACATTTCATCACGGTTCATGACTCCTGCGTGTTCGAAATCAAAGTCGATGGCGGCCCAATCCGGCATTGGGATCTCAGATGAAAGATGCGTCATCGTCGTATTGCTGTCTGGCATCTGCTGTGGCATGCCCCACGAGAATGCGACATTTCGTGCATCTCCATCTCCGGCATTCCCAAGCGCAGGTGGACCTCCACGCAAAACGCCAGAAGCCATGCTGATAGGAGAAGGAGGCTCTCGATTGGGCGGTCTTTGTTGTCTGTCTGAAGATTGGCACGGCTGCTGCTGGATTTGGGCGACCGTATGATTAGATGCCATGTCATCCGCAGTGCCATGATCGCGCCGGATATTGTGTTCCGGTGCTATTGATTCACCCTTTGCCCTCTCCGGATAGCGACCAAGGGTTTGTTGAATCATTCTGTTCAATTGAAACGTAATTCGGATCATCTTGGCACTCGCCCAGGTCTGCTGGCAATAAGAGACAAGGGCATTACTGGCCGATAGGAGTGAACGGCCATGCAACGTTCGTAAAGCAGGGTATTGACAGATTAAGCCGTGTAAGATCATAGTCGCGCTTGTCATTGGGTGCGTAAAGGCGTAGGAAAACTTTGATCGGGTAGATGGTATGTTCTCGTAGACCCGGATGATTGCCGCAGCAAGCTGTGCGCAATATGCGTCTGTGGCCAGGCGGTCGTCACAAGCGGCAGCGTCTTTCGAAGGGGTTGGAATCCTGCGGATAAGTGCCTTCAGAAGACTGTAGCGCTGTAATATTGTGGTCAGTCAGTCTCCGGCTCGTGAGTTTAGCTTAGCTTGCCTACCATGTATAGGAGCATGTTCTGCTTCGCTTGCCACCACTCTACGCCAAAGAATTGGTTTTGATAAGCCACCGCTTCTTGGTACTTCAGTTCTCGAGGTAGTCTATCCCACCAACTGTCTAATGCGGCGTCCAGATATTCATGCATCAGACCGGAAGGATTTCCTGCTTGTTTCGTGTTGTAAAAAACCTTCCACACATCAGCCGCAATCTTAGACTGGGATATATATGCTTTGAGAAATGGCACGACGGTAGCTGTTTGTTGGCTCTTCTCAGCTTCGATCTCTCCCGTCAAATCAGATACAGTTTTGCTGGTTTGTCGGTACTTTTCCAGCCAAGAATCGTGCACATCAAGTGGCATTCTGATTTCGATGTTGCAGTCCTGTATCAGAAATGGTCGACTACAGTCAAGTGATAAGCGGCGATCCATCAAGTAGATGCACCACCAGAGACGGTTGAACATCTCATCATCGAACACACCCATGCCTCTATAGAACTCAGACCGGTGAATACCGAGTATATGAGATCGTGAGATTGCATGCGCGAGCGTGCGCTCCGCTCTTTCGCATGCGTCCAGTCTAGCCAGGTAAACTGCCTGCAAGAATGTCAGAGTCAGTCTCCGACCTTAACGAAGAGAACAAGCTCATTACCATCGTTGCTAGCACCTCAAGACTGTACAAAGAAGTGGTTGAATCCGATGTCACATCCAGATAGGGTCTCATAAGCTCCACGGCAACACTGTAAAGACTCCATCCAGCCGACTGAGCTCCATCTGAATCTGGTTTGCGTGAAGATGCCGTGCAGCGACCAATCGCTAGACATACAAAGAGTAAGGCAACAGTGCACTTGCTTTCGCCTTGTTTCTCCAGGTCTTCCATGGATATTCGCAAAGCACGGCCCCAAACAATCTCAAGAGTCTGCCAGATAGAAGGTGGATGTAGGAAAGGGTAGATGATATGGACCTCGTCGAAGAAAACTCCCAGGAAAGCCCTACTATCAAGAGATTCCGGCACGACGCCAAAGGAATGTAGCAACTCTCTCAGCCAAGAATCGGAATTGGGTCTCGGTTTCCTAGATGTGAGCTGATCCACTGGTCTGACTCTGGGCGTCAGCGGCCTATGATTGACAGGGCTGGCTGTAGGAGAGACTCCAACTTCGGTGGTCTGGCCGACATGATTTCGCTCGGACGCCTCGCCGACGAAAGTTTGACGTTCTGTCGCCTCCTCGTTCGAGCCGGTTGCCGGCGAGCCATGGTCTGTGCCGTTGGCAGACATTTCATAATCTTCGTCTAGCACCGAGCAGGAAGAGCCTTGACTCAGTGGTGCATTCAATTGCTGTTCAAGACTCAAAAGTCTCTTGTACACCTCGCTTGTGGTGATGCGAGTCTTGGCTGGATCCTTCGCTGACGCTGGAAAAGATTCTCGCCGACGAGATGCATTGCTTTCTCCAGGGAAATCAGATTCGTTTGTGTTCCGACGAGGTGTAGGATCAAAGGTGCATTCTTGACGCTTCGTTGTGCATTGTCGACATGGTGTACCGCCCTCGCACTGGAAATGTTAGCCTCGCGGAAGCGCTAGAAGCTCAGCGATAAAGTAGAACATACTTTGATCTTGCGTGTCTGACATTGCAAGCTTCCACAACATGTTAGCCGTTGCGGTAGAGACCAAATCCCATAGAAGATCCAGCCTTACCACGCTCGCACGGCGTATCTTGCTCTCTTTGCTCTTTTATAGCGCTCGGGGGCAGCTGGGCGGGTCTCGTTATTCATGCTTCGGGCTGTGACAACTGCAGAAAGAGAGTGGAACAGAGATACTGATGGATTGTACAAGTGCAATGAAGCTCGCGAGGTCTGATCAGGGCAGGGCGATACTCTTACCTTATACCTTCCGCTCGAAAGAGGATCTCGAACCGCCTGCCCCAGCGCGGTCTGCTCGGATATCGGCGTGGCTCCGCACCAGCAATGCTGCGGGGAAAGTTGATGCCAAGGGCACATCCTTCCCGACAAGTACATGGGTATTCTGGGGAACCTTGACGCTACAAAAAAGGTGTATAGCCATGTGTATAAAGTGGTGCATAAGACGAATCAGGAGGGAAGCGGGAAAAATGCTGACAGGTTTTATTGATGCCCGAATGTCTGCCTGATACGAGTACGAACGCCTAAAAAGCGGAGCCCTTCAACCACCTCACCTTCTCCCTTCTCCCATTCCCAACACACTATTCCATCGCCACCCGCCTCCTTTGTCTTTCAGCCTCTTGAGACGGTACTCTCTCACTTGTTTATATCGGTGGCAACAATTGATCGAAGACTTCCATAAGCCTGTTGGGCCCTACATCTGCGATGGAATTGCACCTCCAGCACACAAATTGGTCGGGACGAACGAGCACGGCGCCGTCGTCATCGACGCCTCGCACTTTGCTCCAATCCCAGTACGCGTCCATGTAGTCCTGGCGCCATCCTATCGACACCACCACTACGTCGAGCCCGGGTCGCCTGATGGCGACTTCTTTGGCATATTGTCGCCACCGCTCACCTCCCACACCAGTGAGCAGCGTGAAGCGCCCTTGACCACAGACGTCTAGGATGGACTGTCGAGGGGTCTGTCCATTCTTTGCGATCCACACGTGTGGCATATGCCACCCTGGGTAGGTGGTGCGAATGAGGCTCATCTCAAGGTCAATGCCAGAGAGATCTGGCTTGCCCGTATCGTTCGCCTCGATCACGGTGAGCGGAGATCCATAGTATCTTTGGTTCATCTGGATTCCCAAGGCATTGAGCTCGCGATTGGTGGCTTGGACAGCCTCGGCCCACTGCTCTCTCAGTGCCTTTCCAGCCGCGGTTGCGGACACCATGACTTTGAGCTTTTCGCGCCGTTCCTCTTTCTCAAGTCCGATAACAGACCACAGATAACGATGCTCGAGCATACCCTCGTTAGCTCTCCTCACTACTCCCTTTCCGACTGGTTGCCGCTCCAGCGTAATGCTATCCAGAATGCTTGGGCTCGACAGACCTTTTAGAACGTACGCCAGCTTCCACGCGACGTTCATCGCATCGCTAATGGAGGTGTTACTCCCCAACCCATTGATGGGTGGATGGCGATGAACTGCATCGCCAATGCATATGACCCGTCCCTTCTGGTAGCTGCGAGCGATTTGGTCGTTGACATGCCAGCGTGACACTGAAAGGATCTCGATTGCAGGACCGGCATCCGGCTCCACTCCTATAAGCTGATATAGACGTGTTCGAATGTCATCATGGGTCGGTGCAAATGCGTGCTCTCCTTTGGTTTCAGCGGGGTGCATCGAAACAGCAAACTCATCCCACGGATTCACAAGCCTGAAGTTCCCCACGGCGGACCATTCTGGAGCCTCCGGGTTGAGGACCCAATTTAGTACTCCAGGCCTGACCTCCAGCCAACGTGACAAATCTGCTCTGATGTGTACATTGAACACAGAATTCAGTCGCTTTCCGTCCACCTGAATCCCTGTGCTCTCAAGTACCGCACTTCGTGCTCCATCCGCTCCGATCAGGTACTTTGAGCGGATCTTCCGTTCGACACCGCTCTTTCGATCTCTCAGCAGCGTCTCTACCTTACCGTCAATCTCCACTTGGCTTACAAACTCCCAGTACCACCAAAACTCTGCTCCTGCCTCCTCGGCCTTCCTCACCAAGATTGGCTCAAACCGTATCTGTGGCAGATCGACAATCTCACAAGGACTTGAGATCTCAAAGTCTCCCTTCCTCTCCGGTCCGGCGCCTTGATAATACAGACGGGCGTATTCTTCTCCAGCTAGCGAATGAGACCAGGAGATGTGCTGGAGATACTTGCTTCGAGTCGCAGCTGCCATCAGATCTTCCTCGATTCCAGCGTCGCGCATTGTCTCCATTGCACGTTGGTTGAAGAGGTGAGCCCGTGGTGTGTTTGCTGTGCCTATGTGACGAGAAATCGACAGCGAGGAGATCCCAAGCCGACTGAGGAACAGTCCCATGGATGCTCCAGTGGGACCGGCGCCTATAACGAGGACATCAAATTCGAGTACATCGTCGTTTCCTAGATGCGCCGCATGAGTTCCGTTGGTAACGGATGGTGCTGCCTCCTGACCTTGGCCTGCTGGCTTTTGGAACGCTGCTTCTCCCATTGTTCCTCGCGCGGAGTGGAACGATATGAGGACTGGAGGTGTGTTATATGAGGCGGTTGCTCACTATGTGGTACAGAAGACTACGGAAGTCCCAGGAAAGAACTATCGACATCGCCCGTTCCTGTTTAATAGGCCATGCAACCTCATGAAAGCCTTTCGTGTTGCGGAACTAATTCCTCCTGCTTTTGTTTGTAACCACTGTCCGGCTTACAAGAACCGCAGAGTGTTGTGAAGTACTCCTGACATAAGCGAACTGTTCCGACGAAATTCGGAACTGGATGAATGTCACATTCCGCATGCTTGGCAGCTGGGGTCGAGCTCTCAACAGGGATACATGCTTCGACATTGATGGGATTGCAGCACATCACGAGTGCGGAGGTCATCAAGCACACTGCCCATCACTGCGTACGACGCTGCGGAACGGAATCGGCAATGACCTAGCAGGTTGCCCAGTCGATGAAATGTACCTAAGTGAGTTCGTGAGTATTCTTATCTTGAAAAGTTGCGAGAAACTTGCGAGAGCTGTTCACGTCGTCACTCCCTCAAACACAGCAACTGGATTTCAAAATGCGTCTCAACTATGTATCCAACCCTCCTAGTGATCTATCGCCCGAGGATCAAGCCATCGTCGAACGAGTCAAAGCACGACGAGGAGTCAAAGGGCTGATTCCGCTAGACCTTACGCTCCTACATGCTCCCAAAGTCGCAGATGGTAAGTCACCATTCGTACAACTCAGATTCATAGCGATCACTAAAGCCTCCTGTGTCAACAGGCTGCAATGCTCTCTTCGCGGCAGTACGAACGAAGACTTCACTCCCAGACGACATCATCGAAATAGCAGTCTGCCGTACTATGCTCGTACTAGGGGCCTGGCATGAATGGAATGGCCATGTTCCCAAGCTACTCGCATCGTCAGCGTTTCCGGGCGACGCTGGCGGTCTAGAGATCGTCAAAGCTGTACATCTGGTTTCACCAGGGCCGTTGAGCCCAAGACAGTTCGCAGCGCTGCAGTATGCCGATCATATGTCAAGGGCGGTTGCTGTTCCAGAGGATGTGTTTGGCGATCTAAAGAAGGTGGAGTTCAGCGAAAGAGAAATTGTGGAATTGACTACGTTGATTGCGTCGTACAACATGATTGGAAGGGTTTTTGTCGCATTGGATATTGCTGAGGCTAATGAGAAGAAGCCGCAATGGATTGATTGATCAATAGACTTGTGAAATCGCACCGTGAGCCTTCCTTCAGGCCCTTTCGATCCTCCTGAGAAAAGTCAAGAGTACTCAGATTTTCAAGCAAAAGCAAAGTTTTCGTCTGATCATCTTCGAATCTCCTGTTCACGAGCATGCTTACGATGCCGATAGTCTACATGCGCCATTTGGCAAAAAGTGCACAATTTACCAGACCAAAACTCAAGAAGTGTTCATTGGGGACATCTCGAATCACATTACAGAGCCCGAACGAGGCAACCAAAGCAGCGGCATAAGCAGGCAAACTCCTGCCGAAGACCCTCCGGCCATGTACATGATGATTGCCGGTGATAATAAAACTAGTTCATACTCGTGCAATGTAGAGAGCAATATACAGTGCGGTGCAGAAATCACGCAAATCCCAACGACCTGTTCAGTGTTATCGTCGAAATTTCTTCAGAAGACCGACGGCACTGCTGGGCCCCAGACTGACAAAGCCTCTGGTCCCGCGGGAATCGAGCCAACGGGTGTGTGCTTGTTCACCATGTCTCCATCCGCATAGTGTTCCTAACAGTGATTTATCAGCATTGCTCTCACACAGGCAAGTCGAACAGCTGCCAACGATCACTTACCACAACGTAGCCACTAGGGTCGAACCAATAGTCGAAGATTTGGCTCCCGAGCAAATGCTACAGGCAAACAGTTAGCGTCCATTGAAGAACCGAGGCTCACAGACAAACGACACGTACCCTGCCCACTCCCCAACATAGCTTGTAGCCTTGCTTTTCCAAGTGCGCATGTCCGTGCTGCTGTACATCAAAATCGTGGACCTCAAACGCCGCATGCGCCACATCCGGCTTTGCATGTGGTTTTGCACTCTTGATGAAGAAAGCATGGTGATCCACAAACTCTTCGCCGCGATCAATGTGCAGAAAGCACGTTGAAGGCTTCCCATCTCGAACCAGAATGTCCGATGGCGCGAATGAAAGATTTTTCGTGTACCAATCGAACATTTCCTGAAAGGTCCCAACCGGGTAAGCAACGCCAACGTGGCTCCAGCGATAGACTGGTGCTGGGCCGGATGGTACGCGTTGAAAAGCTCCAAGGCGTGGTTTGTCGTCTTCGAAGTTGACAAGCAACTTATCTCGCGGCGGGTCGTCAGGCATTCGTGGTACCTGGCCGTGAACAAGATGGACTTTATAGCCTGCTGGGTCGGTCAAGGTGACGATATCGCCACCGCCAGGGTAGCCATCGAGCTTGTATATCTGCGTGGCACCGGCTATCTTGGTCGCTTTTTCCAGTTCTTCGCGGCTCTCAACTTCAAAAGCGCCACCGTCGAAGGTTGATTCGCCGCTATTTGCCTGTCGAGCAACATACACGATGGGCTCAGAGCCGTAGCCGCGGAAGTAAATGACTTTTCCAGTGTCTTCTTTCACAATTTGCAAGCCAAAGTCCGATAAGAACATGCGAGCTGTTGCCAAGTCCGCATGTGAATAACTGACAAACGCAGTTTTGAGAATTCGAATCCGGGGATCGTTCAGAGGGAGTGGCATTGCTCTTGGCTTGCTGGACTTTTGACGGGAAAGTAAAGTGATGGTTGAAATTCGTGGAGGTCTGGTAGTGTTGTGCTTGACTTACTCATACACACAACGATCAAGTACTGTTCGCCGAGTATAAGCAAGATCCTCAAACCTGTATACAACCTGTGACATTACTCACACGTGCTGACGTGCTTTCAGTTAGCTGGAGATGTGCTTACAAAATTGTGTTCCGTTTCCGGGATGAGCTCGGTTCCGCTGCCAACTGTTCCGCGCGCCTACATGTATTCAGAGAGTGACTTGTGGTTCCGACGAGCGATGCTCAGACGCGAGTTACGCAATATGGCCATTCATTAAACCGCCAATTTTTAGAAAGCCAAAAGAGTGGCTTATATTCGTACTTACCCGCCTCATACATTTGTTGCAGTACTCACCGAACTAAACACGCATATTCCGACTGCAATCGCAACGCATAACTCAACAAATATGGCTCCTGTCAAGGTCTCGTGGGACCGGGTCGTTCGTTACGTATCCGCCTCGGATGGTCAAATTCACTATGGAGAACCGATCGTGGAGGCTAGCCAGGTGGACGAGATTGCTGAGCTGGCCAACGCGGGAAAATTAAAGGTCAAAGTGCTGGAGGGTACTGAACCCATAACACTTACACCAACGGATAGGACAGATGATGTCAGGACGCTCCTTGGTCCTATAGAGGTCAAAAACACGCCAATCTTCCGATGCATTGGTCTCAACTACAAGACGCATAGTCAGTACTCTCGCCGCATACTGTTCTCCGAAAGAAATGAATGCTTACAAGCTATACTGCTGCATAGTATTGGAAGCGAATCGAGGTCTGCCACCGTACCCGACGACCTTCACCAAGCCAAGCCACGCAGTAGCTGACCACGGTGAGGAGATTCTTGTCCCGCGCTGGGTCTCTGAGAAGCTCGATTACGAAGGCGAGCTCGCTTTCATCATCGGGAAAGATGCAAAGGATGTCTCCGAGGCAGATGCTTTGGACTACGTTGGAGGCTACACCGCAGTCAACGACGTCAGCGCCCGCGACTGGCAGCGCGACCCCGAACTGGCCGGCAAAGTCCCACAGTGGGACTACGGAAAGTCTCTCGACAAGTTTGCGCCTCTGGGGCCCGTGTTGGTGTCTCCTCACGTCCTCGGGGCTGCTAACAACTTGGGCTTGAAGACGTATCTCAATGGCGAACTGCGGCAGCAAGGCAATACGTCTGACCTGTGCTTTGGCATTCCACAGATCATTGCTTTCTTGTCGAGAGGTACTACCTTGCAAAAAGGAACAGTAATTCTGACCGGTACTCCGGGCGGCGTGGGCTTGTTCATGAACCCGACAGGTTTCATTCGAAATGGAGACACATTCACAGTCTGGATCGAGAAAATCGGCACTCTGTCGAATAAGTACACCTTGATCGATTAGGTGGAGCGTGTTGATGATGATCAAGCGAGGGGTCTGATGATGATGATGATGTTGTTGTTTCTAGACGATTGGAGGAGGAAGTTTAGAGAAGTTCGAAACCACTAGCCAGTATCTTAGTCATTTCCGATCACGTGCATCACGGCTAGGGGTCGGGCCGAACGCTTGGCTCCAAGTGGAGAGCAACGGAGTGAACAGAGTCTTTCCTCCAAGTTGTCTCAGTCTGTTTTCCCTTCTCCCGTAACTTCTTCCCAAGACATCGCCTAGAGATCGCCTTGACACCGCCGAGCGCCAATTGATGATGAAACGAGGCGTGCAATATCACGTCCCATTCCGCATTCTGTTCCGATTTTCCAAAACGGAATGATGCTGAATCACCCTACATGGTAGTGGACTAGACATGCGATCCTGGCTTCCGGATGTATCTACCAGCATTCGAGATCACCATGTCAGTAAGCTGATGATACTTGTGAAAATTTCTTCATGCGAGTTCGCATCATCATAGGGCCATCACCACCACAGTTCCCCTACGCTCCCATTGCCAATCAAGATGCCCAACGACAAAGTTATTGCTCGTCCTTCTGGTCCTTGTTGCATATCTGGTACTATTCACGAAGGCGAGCCGAAAGGCTACATTGAGGTGGTTCTAGATGTCGAGACATATATCGCTGTGCCTGCAGAGCCCAATGGCAACATCGTCATGTTTTTCCCTGATATTCACGGCCACTTCAACAACTCCAAGCTCCTCATGGACGGCTGGGCCGAGGCTGGGTATCTTGTGCTGGGTCCAGACTACTTCCGCGGCGTACGCACTGCACAGCTGCTCCGATAACATGTGATCATCGCTGATGGAGCACGCTTCTCAGGACCCGATATCCAAACACAAGGATATGTCTGATCCCAATGATAACCCCGACTTTGATTTCTCTGGCTGGCTCGAGAAGCATCACGCCTTCTCAGATGTATTTGTGCCCAAATGGGTAGAGGCAGTGAAAACAAAGTATGGCAGCGAGCTAGAAACAAAGTTTTTGTGCGTGGGATACTGCTACGGGGCGCCATACGTCTGTGACCAGCTATCAGAGAAGGGTATCTGTGTCGCTGGTGCTTTTGCCCATCCAGCGTTTCTGGTGGAGTCGCATCTTCAACGTGTGAAGAGTAAGTTGGAAAGGTGGAACTCGTGACGATATGTTGCAAAGGGCAAGCTGATATTGTTCACCGCAGAACCACTTTTTCTCTCCTGTAGCGAGCAGGATTCCATGTTTCCAAAAGAGATGCGTCGTCGTGCGATGGATATCCTGGCTGAAGGGAAGAGTGCGTATCAATTGCAGCTATTTGCCGATGTCGAACATGGTTTCGCACTCCGAGCAGATCTTTCGAATCCATGGCAGCGGTATGCGAAGGAAGCGAGCTTCCAGGGAGTACTAGATTGGTTTGATCAATGGACGCGCTAGTGAGTCAGGGGCTGTAATCCAAAGAAACTGCTAGAGTACGACTGATTTCGACCATAACCAGAGCCATCGATATGAGAGTCTTGCCGTGAGTCTCTCAGTACATGTATCCTCTCCCTTTCCACGCCTCACGTGCGATTTTCATAGTCCACAGAGGCTTCTAGCGATTGCGAAGATCGCTGCGACACCTAGTGCCATCTTCAATAGTGCTGAGCTTTCAACGGAGACGATGCCGGAAGCTCGAAAATGCAACGACGAGAGAGACAGCTTCATAATGTGCATAGTAAGCTCTTTGGGGCATGATCCCGCCGTGCTTGTCACGTCCCCCGTGACCCTTCCATTGCTGTGGGTCTCTTGATCCAGTCACGCTGGCTCTTCTGAAGAAGGTGACACTAGACTGGTCCCTTGATATGCCCGCCAAGTGATAGCCAGCTACGTTTCTCAATGGAGCCGTCACAAAGCCTTGTGGTATCGACCTTCAATCTCCGCCACCGCCATTATCGAGAACGATGATTCCTGACTCCCGACATATGCCATCATGGCCGACCCGTCACAACCATCAACCAATCACCAAAAGAAGATCCGTGCTTGTGGGTCTGTACGATCATATCAATGTCCAATCTGCAAAGCATTGGGAGTTGGTCGAAATCGACAACTCTCCGTTGTCACACTTCCGGTCTGTGCAGATCAAGCAACGATCAGATCTTATTTGCGTTGAAGCGGATCTTGAGATTTCAATCTACTCCGCCGAGAGCATTCAATTCGAGATGAAGTACTACACGGAATTGAGTTTACGGCATCGAATGTTTCCGCAAAAGAAGATGTATACGCCGGAGATGGTTGCTGATCTGAGGGATCTCTTGGTTCTGGCACTGAGATATACGGAACGTATTGGGGAGTTACGGGACGAAACGCAACGGCTCGTGCGTGACTTTTCGACAGAAACCTTCAAGATTATGAGATTCCGCTTGTGGATTTTGCACATACATGCCAAGAGACTGGTCAGGTTGATGGGGTCAGAGTTCAGAAAGGGTCAGCGAGCTGCGAAGAAGACTGACAACCTGGAAGAGGCCATAAAGATGACGAGGGAAAGGGACGTGCACAGTGGAGAGGAGCTGGCCAAAATGCTTCGGTCACCCCCTGAGGACCCGAACGGCTTCCTATCTAACCCAGCGAATTTGATGCTCACTTGATTGATGTGTCAGCTTCCGAAGAAAAGTGTGAGAGTCTTCACTGCTCATATCTTTACAGCAGCAGACCAGCACTATGCAAGATATGATGTCAAATTCTCATCTTTCTGCGTGACAGCTCTGAAGAGAAATGCCAGCAGTACAGGGTAACCTCTGACTCACGTGGCCAAGTCTCATGGTTTGTAACACTAATCACAAATTACAAAGATTGTTCGCCGCTGTTAGCAGCCGACTATGATGGGTAGCAGAATCAGCGGATATGTATAGTCATGTATTGCCGAGTTGATATTGTTTACGCAAGGTTTGATCTTTCGCGATAGGAGTCCTTACCCTCACAGCGGTCGACTATGGAAGTGCTGTACCTACCATTCAGCCGTAATACCTATCCATCAAGACGATCAAGTGACACAGTGCATGTGCTTGCTACCAGGTCGTGATAATCGCCGCATCACATGTTTCCACAACTTTCGCCACCCACTGATCAATATTAAAACGCGACCAAACGCATTTCCATGCCCACAAGCATACTAAATTCGAGTACTGCTATTCCATTCCTGGAGAGATCCAGACGTTCCCCGAGACATACCAAAAATGACCACTCGAAACCGCTACCCACGCCAGCCCTACCACGAACAAGTGGCTGCAGCAGAGATCCAAAGACAAACTCTAGCTCGAAGTATGCAAGATCTCGACCGCTCTTCCAATCGATTTCACATGGTACACTATCCGAAAGGGAGGACCTGGAGTATGTTGTTCGTACGCTCAAAAGTCTACACTCCTCGCATGCTTGACGACCTCGAACATGGTCTCATACCGATGGCAGAATCAATCGAGACTCAGGGAAATACTCTAAGATCAATGGTTGAAGCAATTCAACTCTGTCACCCGGGCGTGGAGTCGCAAGTCCTCAGTAATATGGAAGCTGAGGCTTTTGCTGCCCAGAAAGTAGCTACGCTTCAGCTTTTCATTCGCCACCGAGCGCAGAGAAAGGTAGCGAAGGCCATTGAGAAGCGGCAGAGATGAACGTGCTATGATGGAAATGATGTCGTGTGAGTGTCGACTCGGACTACACACTGTTTCCCGAATTCCTAAGGTGTTGAATTGGCAATTTTCTTTTCTTAGCTGGAAGTTGTACATTTGAGTAGCATAGCTCATCAAAATTAATAATGTTATTTGGCATGAAGATGCTAAGGAGTCACTCAATTGTCTTGGATCAATAGATTTGGACCTCTCTGGCTTTGCTGTGCGGCTCAGAGCATAGAACGGCGTTGAGATTAGATTTCCAAATCCGGATATATTCTAGTGTCGAGAATCGGGCTATGTCTCGTATGAAGACAGCAGCTTCATTTGTAACGCACTCACATATGGCCATCAGCATTACTGGATAGAAGGACGCACAGTCTCTATTTATCGCCATGCAATGGATTTGATCCAGGGAGAGTATCCTCTGTCACTTCTCCCTTTCAACCATCTTCTGGAAGCAGTCAGCCAGTCGCCTCGTCGGCATATCATAAGTATTTTCAACAGGGAAGGCTATTCTAGAGCCAGCGGAGGCACACAGGTTCGAAAGCATTGTAGTAGTTCTGACCATGAGATCAATGTCAAGGGCGTGATGTTCGATAGATTTCGAAAAAGGGGTAAAGCGATTTCTCCTATTCCAAGACCAGAGCAAGGATCATGCTACTAGATAGCATACAACTGGGCTACAACGACACAGAAACACTGGAGTCTGGGAGGTTATTGAAAGTGAAATTGTATCTGCTTTTGAGCTTATTGAAGTAATGCGATCATTGCTGATTGGGTTGAAATGTCGGTGGCTGGGGCCCTACTGTTGGGATCCGTATGCAGCTTATCGGTCTCCACCCTTACATCTACAAAGCGACTTCTCGTTTGCCGACCACCAGAATTTAATGAACAAAAGATCATAGGTAGCGAGAAGTATCCAACCACTGTGAGACGGCTTCTGTTTCAGAACGCAGGGGAAAACTCGCACCGCCACTGGTCCATTCGAGAACCCCATCACGCACAATATTATCTATATCAGTCCTTGCCCTTGCTCTCTCGAAGCCAAGCTCTTCAAAATCTTGAGACGTTCTCCAGCATCTCCAAGCGACAGTCTCGAGAAGATGGACAGCGACGATAATGCATCCACGCGGATCAAACGGGAGAGCCCAGACAGTACCGAAAACGTGAGTGGAGAAGACTTGATAAGCAACATGTGTCCGCTCCTGAAACGATCAGGATCCTGACTTAGCGCAGGATAGCGAAAGCAGCAAGATGGATGATGAACCCAACGACATCTACCAGGCACCTGCAGCCATTAGAGCGCTCGGCGAACTTGGCCTCATTGACTTCCATGAGCTTCGCCGCCAGTTCAGTCATCTAAAAGCATTCGCAGAGCAGCTTGAGCTCGCAGTTATCGGCGTCTCACATGTGTTAGTCCGCCAGCCTCCAGAATCAGCAATCAAAGCTCTGCTTCCTGTTCGCGAACTTTTAGACCTCCACGGTAGCAAAATCTGGCCGGCGGAAGGAGTTAGACCATGGCTCATCAAACTTGAACATAGCCCGCTTGTGTACAGCCATGATGAAGCTTGGAGGTAAGTAGCTGTGGTAATGCATTACCTGTAGGAGGGCTACTCATACTCACAGCGTCATAAATCCTTTCGGCACGCTGGTCATTGCGCTCCTGGAAGAGGTCCTAATCACTCGAAAGGATCTAGGACAGGTGAACCCCACAGAACCTCAACTGGATGAAGTAGAGAACATGCTCAAGGAGTTCATACATGTGATGTGCGCCGACAAGTATCGATTCTCTCGAACTTGGGAGGAGTATCTGTGCTTCGCAGGCCAGCGTATCGATGATTCCCACACCCGAATCGTGGATCTAGATCCAAGGATCTGGAGGGGAGACTTCCAGAACAAAGACCTCAGAGTCGATGGGCAACAATCCTGGAATGAGATGATTGGGGATTACTTCGACAGGTTGGAACTCAGAGGTGGTGATGCCTGGGGCATGATTGACTATATGGCCACCACGCATCCTACAAATGACGGCAGCGGACCCAAGGACCTGTTCTGCATCGCCTGTGCCGTGGGAAGACCAGAAAGCGAACTGGCGGCGGCTTCGCAGCTCAAAGCCAGGCCTGAGAGTATCAGCAGGAATGGCATCACACGTGGAGTGAGACCTTACCGGCGCAACGCAGTTGTAGTCTACGATCGCTGACGATTATCAGATACTGGTTTGCCCCTTCACCATTGTCGATGCTGATTCGGGCCGCGAGCAAGACGTTGTCACGGTCGTCCTGTATGCTTCGTGGCCGAAGATTGTGGCGCCGAGGAAGCATTTTTGGTTCTTGCGTAGTGGCGGTGGATATACGGGGAGTGGCACTGTTGGACTTCTGCCCAAGAAGGCGGCGGGAAAGGATTCTGTCCAATGATGGTACTGTTTGTTAGCTGCAGCCAAGCTGACGTTCCAGAGTCATGCTGAAAAGCGTTGGGAAGATGACCATAGGGATCGAGGTAGACGCTGGTGGAAGCATCGCGGTCAGAGACAGACAACTGAGCATGAACGAATAGTCAATCGAGTAGTTCTACTGCTCAAAATTACGAGGAATTCTCCGCCAAGTGTGGGAAAAGACAAAGCACGTTCAATGCGGCCTTCCCCATTGACTACACAAAGAATTGCGATGGATCTCGGGAGAACAAAAACTTTGCGATGAGTATGTTGTAGATGGAAACGGGCGGTTCAAAGACGGTGACATTGGAACAGCGTTAAAAGAAAACATCTCGCCCTACTTACACTTGCAGCCCAAACATTTCCCCTTCTCACGCCATCGCTGAAGACGCTTCCCGGCTCGATATTCGCATGCATCATCCAATTCATCATGGTTCTCCCTCAGTCATCCTATTCGTTCACACATCATGAGAACGCAAGGTGCTCGCACCATGAGCCACCTCTGATTCTTCAATACTCTCCTTCGATGCTCCCCCTTTCAATCTACCAGCACTCCGTTCAGAGCCGTCGCTTCGACTCGCCTGCTGGCCATTCGATCGAGCAGCTGCAGGAAATCGGGCGAGAGCAGACCACGGCTGATCCGAATCTTGCTAGCTTGGGCAGTACTCAGCTTGGCGACGACTTTGGCAACGATTGGCTTTGGGAGTGCAGCAGCCTCTTTAGCCTTGCGATCGCGGCACTGCTGCGCCGTCTCGCTGAGGTTTGCGAGAGCGATCTTACGGCGGGCATCTAGTGCGGCAGCCTTGTCGAAGAAGAGTCTTGTTTCGATGAAGTCGTCGTAATCAGAGCGCGGGTAGGAGTAATCGCGTTCGGACTCCATCCAGTCTTGAAGTTTCTCGCACTCGTGGAGATGTGCCGCCATCTGGTCTCTGGTGCAGACGGTGTACTCGCATGCCCAACAGGAGAGTCGGGCACCGGTGTTGGAGATGCGTGTGTGCTCTTTGACGTCGTCAATGCTGGTGAAGTGGTCTGCACAAAAGCTACAGGAGTAGCCCTTCAGCGATAGAGCATAGGCTTGCTCTTTCGTTCGTGGGCTGCGAAAGGTGCGTGGGCGCCGAGTAGGAGAGGATGTTCCACACTCAGCTCCAGAGTCGACTGCTTTGATAGAGGGAGAAGGCTCGTCATTTGAGCGGAGTCTCTTGGATGGAGGTCGAGGCGTGGACCGCGCAGAGTCCTTCTCGGCTTTGTGATCCTGGTCGTGTTCGTTCTTGCGCCGGGAGACTTCTGTGGCACCGGTTGTGCTGAAGCGGCGCCGGTCTCTCGAGGGTAGTGAGCTTGGGTTGGCATTTGACTTGTCTTGCAGCTGCTGCATGTTGCCCATCTCCTCGAACGATTGTCGAGAAGCGCGCCTGGTCGCTGCGCGAGTAGCGGTGGTCGATGGCTGACGAGGTCTGAGGGAGAGAGTGGACGTGCGGGACAGTTGCTCCTCTTCGGGCTCGTCATTCTCGGCGTCTTCATCTTCGCTCTCCTCTATCTTGCGCTTCGAGGCGCGTCTCTTGCGTATGTTTGAGGGAGTGGTGGTGGTCGCACTGGAGGTGGAGGTGGTGGCGGTTTTCTTCGTCTTCTTGCCAGTCTTCCTGCCAGAATTCCAAACTAATGGCTGACCCAACGTTCCGTCCGCGACCTGAACGGCCCTCGCGCGAGCAGTCTGCTTCAACTTCTTATTCAAGACATATCCGTATTTCCTTGTCTTGTTGTAGGTGTGGAACTTGTCGCAGATCTGCATATGTTCCTCAACGGCCTCCGTGGTGCAGAAGACGGTGCCGCAATAGGTATCGGGGCAGCCCCATGGCCCGCCGTCAGACGAGTGCTGGCGGTGCTCAGACAACTTGGCGGGAGAAGTGGTGCTGTATTTGCAGACCGCAGTGCTGCAGGTTAGCAACGCGGCGGTGGCGGTAGTGGATGCCATGGTTTGTCGCGGAATTCCACCGTTGGTGTTTGGTGCGTGATATCGCGGAAATGGAAGTTCCAAAAGCCATTGGCCAATTTTGAGAAGGGAAAAGATCGGCGGTGAACAGGGGCCCTGCTAGCGGCGGTGTTAGTGCTTCGTAAACCTCGTATTGGTATGTGAATGAATGCGCCGCCCGCAGGCCAACCCCTTCGAGCGTCCATACTCTCAATGGACAGAGGAGATATGCTACGTGAAGGATAATGAAGAGCTTACGGCCCTCATCGTCCTCATGCTCGAGCCTCATGCTGAATTTATCACCAAGCGGTCGGCAGTGCCGCCGCTTTGCGTGCAGCGTTTGTCTTTTGAGAAATGGTCGTCGTGCCAACCGAAGGCTGCCCTGCAGCGACTCGCGGGAGCCGAGCATGCCTCAGTTGTGAGCCTCAAGACATCTTACTCGGAGAGAGGAGACGCCAATTGCAATATCCGAAGCCCCAAAGTAAAATTGGTATAAGAGTTCTCTACAACTCCGGCACAACTCCCGCGCGTACACGTCGCTGGCGGCGGGTACCCCGGGCAAGCTGTAAGCGCCAGAGTGCTCGTGGCCACCTTATCCAACCAAGTACACCGCTCGTACGTACGGATCTTTTTGGCAGTGAACATATCCATGCTGCTGGCGGCAGTCGCATATGAACAGGGGATGGTTCAGCGGCCTGGACTCAAGCCTTAACGCCACACTCTACTGGATCGATGTCATTCGTCCCCAGGCGTAGACAAAGATGCGGCCGCTGATGACTAACGTTGTGAGGAGTTGAAGGCGTGCTATCAGTTGTGCTTGAGCGGAGTGAATGTCCCGACGGCTTTGGGGCTTTCCTTGGCTTATCGTCCGCCTGTACGCCGTCATCCATCCCTCTGATAACTAGCTGGATCGAGCGCCTGGTCTGCGGTTCGTCTCCAGACGTAGACAAAAGTATGGTCGCTGGTGACTGACATTGTGATCTTCAAGGCATGACATTTGCCTCCAGTCCTCATCCACTGGATCATGGACTCATGGAACATTGTTCCGTCGCTCTCGATCGTAAGCGCATCCCCATCGCACCACACGACCATCGTCCACAGACGAGACTGTGCTTCGCCTTGTTCAAATTCGACATTGGCATCTTCGCGGATACCAAGCCAAAACGAACCATTCCCACTTTTGTATGGCGAAACATCCAGTTTCGCGGTGTTAAAGCGGCTTCCAGGTTTGACAATGGCTTGCGTCCAGGGTCTTTAGAGTCAGCCTCCTCAGTCTCTTCGAGGCCATCGTAAGTCGAATCGCGCACATGCGTAGATTCTGAGTGGCAGACACTGCCATCTCCAGGCGTTCGATGGCTTGGAGCACTTCAGACTTGTACACGGTACGCTGGCCTTCGGACAGCCTGACGGAAGTACCATATTGAGATTCATCATTCTGCGGCCTGTATGATTTGCGTGGTTTTGCTCAGCTCCACGATGATCTTCACGGATGGTAGATTATGGTCCGAAAGTGAAAAAAAACTGAGAACCCGAGCAGCTTTCCAGCCTGAGAACTACGTTGGCTTAGGGTTTGGTTGAGACAAGAATACATACAATGCGTGCACCGAGGGGGCGTCGATATCCACCTTTCTCTGTGAAAAGGTGTCTTGTCGCGGAGCTGCTGAGGCGAGGACTTTGCGTCGACTGGAGGGAGAAGTCTGCATCGACGGGATCTCCTCGTCGTCGTCACCTGCTGGCTTCTTGCCGGCGGGGAGGTCCTTCGTGTCCGCTTTAATCATCTCGTGGGTGCCGGTGTACATCTGACGCTGGTAGGCACCCATTCGCAGCTCGATTGTCGTGAAATGGTACTGTGGGATGTTTCCCCCGATGACGACCTTCTTGCCGCAAACAGTGATGACAGTTCCCTTCACACGGCGGAGCACAGCGATGGACATGGGCAGGGGGATGACCTGTGCCCCAAGATTCATGTCCCTTGTCGACTTTTCACCAGCCATCAGAAGCCCGAAGTTGTATGGGCTGAGGAACTCGAACAACTTGTCCTCGATCTCAGGAACGTTGACTTTGCTGATGTCAGAATCGTAGGTGTCCTTGAAGAACTTACAGAAGTTGGCATATACTTCTGCCGTGTGGTGCTCCTTCTTCTTGTCTTTGAGTCGGTCGCTGCCAAGGGCCTTGAACATGAAGCGGAGGAGACCTCCTAGATCACGCAGAAGTGCAGTGCTGCGTCCAGTCCTCTTTCCTGTCTGTCTCATCCCAAGTGTTCTTGGACCGGATCATTCGTCATCTGCGAGTGGCGCCATTGTATCTGTGTATAAACGCATATCCAGTCCTATAGGAAGAATAAATGGATCACTACCGCGTGACTGAGACCACCACTTATGTATGTTTCCTCCTGAATTGCTTGCTGATCTCGATGGATCAAAGAACATCGATCTTCTGAGTACGGCCTGGTTGGCAAAGCTACGCAATCGTGTCAAAGAAATGCAACAAAGAGATCTTCCTATGGTGACAGGCCAATCAAATGCTCGGACTACAGGCCATATCCAGGCTGAACGAAGTATACAAGACGTACCGATTGACGCCGAGCCACAGTTGGCAGAATTAGGATTGTCCGATGAGACAATTCTTCATTGACGTTCTCATAGCCAGCTCAAAGATTATCTCTCGACGCACTCATTGCTTTTGAGAGTACTCAGATCCTTTGGACTAGCATAGTCGCTCGTCACATGGCAGAGAGACCGGGTCAACAGAGCAAACCTCCTTGTACGATTTTCATACAATAAGCAACTCTAATCCAGTCACTTCTCACGCAGAGCCAGAATAGTCTGTCTCCTCTCTCGGCCAACCACTTCCAGACGATCGATGAACATCTGCGGCAGCTCGTTCTCAGCGCCAAAAATAAGCTCACTCGCCTCCAGGAACCTCTTCCGGAAAATCTTCCAGAGCCTCTGATCTGCTTCCGCCTCGCTGCCCGGTCGTGGCCAAAACGGATCATTCCTCATAAACGCCGACACAGCCTGATCGATGCCTTTCTCGTCCTGTGACATGGCTCTCACGCAGTCAAAGTCCAAGATCCAGAGTGAATGTCGTCCTAGAACCTCGGAATTGAAGCTTCCTCCATCGGCACGACCAGGTGCAATCACAAATTCCATATCATTTGCGTCGGTCTTGGAGTACCAGTAGATGATGGCCAAAGTCTCAGCCATGGCTTTCGTGTATTCTTCGACGGGGAGATTGATGGATTCCAGCTGGTTAACACAGAGTGGCTTATTGCGTAATGTGAAGAACCTGCTTTTCGGGGTAGAGCTGCGAGTTCGGCGGCCGATGTAAGGGCGGATCAGACAGTCTTCATCTTGGCGATTCCGTCTGACGGCTTCTTTAGTTTGCTCGTGGCAGAATAGGTCGATGATCTTCTCGCGGGACGCTCGCGGCAGCGGAAGTATTCGCTCTGTGAGAAGGGTGTTGCAGGGCTGGTATTCGGAAGGAAATCTTGAGGCACGGTCGTTCCACCTAAGAGCGAAGAATTCAGTAATGTTACATAGAATGATGGAGGGCTGCAGTTTTGATGCTGCGGCTCTCCGAGACAATGGCATTGATCGCAGGCGTAAAGACGTATGCGTGCCGTTCTCAGAATGTCTCCTCTTTGGAAATAACACTCACCAGTCGAAATCGCTCGCGCTGATCAGTGCATGATGGTGAGGTATGAGGATTGCCGTTGCCAGTCCAAGGCTGGTTTGTGCATGATTTATGCTGCTCTTGATCTTCATATGCATGCTCGAGTCGTTTGCGACGAATCTTTCCGGACCGCCGTCTTCCCGCTTCATCGCAATTGAAGGACCCTCACGGTCGGCTGCCCATACGCTGCCGCAGAACCCCTTTCCGATTTGTCGGAAAGCCATTCTCCTAGACGTGTGGTGGTTTTGGTTGCAGTATTGACGCTCCAGGCAAGTACTGGATGTTGATTCGACGGAGACGTGCTGTTGAGTGTGATTTGTTGTTAGTGAAAGAGAAAAGAACGACCTTTCGACTTTTAACAGTGAGGAGAGAAGGAACTCCGGGATGTCCTCAAAGCTTAAAAGCAAGCATGATTCCACCGCCTACCACATTCCGCCTGTCTCTTTCCACTGTATCGACTGTATACCCTGCTAGGCTGCGGGTCTCTGCTTGCCCCATTCTACTCACATGTGCCGAGACGCTGCACGGGCGACACAAATTCGAAAACTTGTCGTCCAGCCTGTGGAAAGGCCTGATGGTCCATTCTGGATCCTTGGATTCCAACTTCTTCACGGGATGCTCTAGGATCCGAATTGAGATCATAGAATAGTCCGCTGCCGGAAAGTAGAGCTCTCGAGATGAGGACTAGTGGTAGATGTAGTAGATCATTTGGGGCTCTCTACTCTTTAGCGAGCGATTGCGCCAGTCCGAAAGCTTCTAGTCCCTCCAGATGCAGCGCCTCCATCGAGACAATGTTCTCAAGAGCAGTTTCTCAGCTTCAATCAGAAGAATTTTTCCTGGATGGCCTTCACCTTCACAGCTCCGGCGGAAACTCCCAGCTTTCCATGTCTTCAGGTAAAGCGGACGTCAGCGAGATAGTGAAAGCGCTGCAGCAATCCTAGATGACCAAAGAGCAGTGCTACAAGCGCGATGCGACGAATGTATACCGAAATTGACACATCGAGCACCAAAAGAACACGAAGGAAAAGAAAGTCGAGTCCAAAGTGGGGCTATACCTCAAACCTTAATCCAACTAGCGTGTTGACATCTCAAAACAAAGCCAACGCACCCTCCACTCCCCGCCCACTGCACCACCACCACCACACCTCACCGCCGCCATGGACAATCTCTCGATCCTCTCTTTGTCCCAAAATCTCTCCGCCAACTCTACTGTCCCTCCAGCAGCTCTCACAGTGGACCTTGCACATTATCGCGACCTCTTCAGCAAGCTCCGCTTCTCATACCTTGAACAAGTCACCAAAGAACGCTTCTTACGCGCCATCGTCGCCGATCCACCGGAATTTGCGGATGCGAGCGAGAATGCGGAGCTTGAGAGCAAGATTGCTGGGGATAAGGAGGTGTTGAAGGGAAAGAAGGAGGAAGTGAGGGGGATGTGTGCGGAGTTGGAGGAGCAGGGGAGAATGTTGGCTGGAAGTGAGTATCGATACCTTGGATCTGGAGAGGGAATGGGGCTGATCTGATTTGTAGGATATGAACAGCTCGAACTACGGAAAACGCTATTAGAGGATCTACCGGGACGGATCGCGGAGCTGGAAGGCACGATTTCGACGCTCAAGGCGCAAGAAAGCGAACAGAGGAATCCACGATCCAATGAGCCGGATTGCAATCTTCCCCTCAAGGAGAGTAAAGTTTTGCTCCAGCAACGAGAGCAGGAACTTACAAGTATGGACCTGGAAATACAGAGGTTGGAAGCTGCACTGCCTGCCAAGAGGGCCGAGGTACAGAGATTGAGGGATGAGTTGGCGCCGGTGCAGCTGAGAAAGATCAAGGCTGTGGAAGAGGCAAATGAAGCGCAGAGGAGGAGAGGACTGGGTGGTGGGGATGAGCTGGAGGAGAGAGGGAGGTGGTTGCGGGGAGTGGAGAGGACGTTGAAAGCTGCGCTGGAGGTTTAGATGGATATGCTATGGCTGATATCAGGCGTTTTGGGCGCTGGATTACGATACCCGGATAGGAGGAGGAATATGCAATTGCAGGGCAGACTCTTTGCGAAGCGTCTCAAAGTTTCACGTTTACCAGCATATCACAGATTGATTGTTCGCTTAGGTACGCCGGGTGACAGGTCTGCACCTTCACGCGGTGCCCGGTGTGAGTAGCTCTCCCTAGGAGCGAAACCAAGATAGACCTCTGGACAACGACTCGGAGTGACCGTAGATTTACGGATAACGACTGCGGCATAGCGACGACGGAGCTCTCGCCTCCCGGCAGGACTAGAAGCAGATGTTCTCCTAGTAGACCCGCGACGGCATACAATCTACACACGACTCGAGTAGCCCTTTACCGACACGACTACATTTTTACGACAACCTATACGGTATACCGAGCGTTTCTAGGAAACGGGGGAAGGCTTAGGACACCTTCTACGTGTTCCACAATTACTTATTACTCTATTACCTATCATTAAGGTGACTGGCTTACACCGCCTAAAAATGAGTGTATTAACCGGCACTTTTGGGCTGTCCCGGAGGCAGCAAGGTAGTAGAGCGGTTAGCTAGTAGTTCGATTCTAACAACGGGCTTCTAGCGGCGTGCACCGATTACTAGAAAGCAGTCTCTTTTGTTAGATAGCTGCTGGACAACAAATAAACAAGTTCATTGCTCGATTATTCGCTTAGGTACGCTTGTTATGGAAGATGACAAGCACGCTAACCTCATATTACAGTCTAGCCATACGCCGGCAATTATACGGAGATCTGAACACCACCACATTCCGAGTAGTGGAGCTTTTTGATGGTTTCTACGAACGGGTCTCTACTAACCAGAATCCAGGTACAAGTCCTATAGACGTTGCGCATCATACCCGGCAAGACGGCTTACGCCTGCAATGCCCATGAACGGGAAGTTCCCGCTCAATCCAGATACCCTGGCCATTACGACTTCCGACAGACTCCATGTCGCCCAGAGAGTGAGGGTGCACAGAATCAAAGATCTTCCCGAGGACGAAGGCTGCAGAAGTAGCCACACCAGGCCGAATAGAGCCGATAGCACAGTCCATATGAGAAAAGCCGTCGGACCAAGCAAGCCTGAGAGACAGCCTACCCAGAGCGTAGTCATCGCTGTCCATAATCCGGCAGAGGTGAGAAGCTGCGCACGTAGAGACTTCAATGTTGCTCGGATGCATGCGATAGTAGCCTGCTGTGGAGAACTAGCGATTCTCTGGACACAAGGGCTGAGAGTATCCCAGCAGAAAGCGGCTGGGAAGTCGAAGCATGCGTGTTGAAGAGCGGTAGTTGCTCCGACGGATGCATTGACGGCCTGGTGCAGGATGTTGATTGTCCTCTCTGTCCAGATAGCGAGAGGTTCAGGCTGGAATCTAGCTGGAAACTCGAGACATGTATGCAAGAAAGAAGAGGTTGCTTTGATGCAGGTGCTGACCGTCTGGCACACCGAGGCGTACCAAAGATGTGGCTCTTCCCGGATCAAAATTGTTATTATCTTGACCAAAGGATACACGATGCTAGCAAATTGAAGATAGAGCTTCAAAGCAGTTCCCCAGCTCAGCAAGCTCGAATAGGTCAACCAAATATACGAACCCAGATACGCCACCATGAAAAAGGCTAGGAAGAGCGTAAGGATCCAGGGAGTCATGAAAATCTCCGTCATCTTTACAAGGATATATTCCACAGGGACGGGCTCTTGGGGCTTGCATGGTTTCGAGGCGTCCTCTTCGGCGTACTGTTCGGCGAGAACTCTGCATCTCTCCTCGAATTTGCGTTCCTGTTGTTCATACCAGGCTTCCTTTTGTTCAAACCAGGCTTTGGCAAGGTTCGGGTGTGTCTCCTCATACACAATCCTGTCGTACTGTCTGCGCATTCTTTCATCGCCTAGAATTTGGTATACTAGAGTTATCTCTTGCATCTTTTGGGTTGCTGTTTGCTGTTCTTCTGCTGTGGCTTTGTCGGGATGGTACTTTGCGGCAGCTTTTCGATATGCGCTTTTGATCGCGTCCAAATTTGCAGAGCTGGTTAGATTGAGTGTGGCGTATAGGTTTTCAGTCTTGATTGAAGTGTGGCGGCCCATCGACTCGAGCTGTTTTCGTAATATTTTGATCTGGTGAAGTTCTTCTTCTTCTTTGTTACTGAAGAATGTCGGGGAAGGAATATCCTCATAATCTTTGGGGGACTTGGGTGTAGTAGGCGGCTGTTGTTTGTGTTGGTTCTGTATGTCTTGGGACGATGTGTCTCTCTTGTTCCTACGAAGCTCCGTCCCAGGGACGTGAGCAGTGGCGGTACTCATATCTGTTGCAGTAGACTGACAGTCTAGTATTCAAGACCTACTCGGAAATATCGTGACAATGCATCAGTATTCGAAGGCTTGTGAGGATTGAGATAGCTCCAGGTCGACTCAGATAAGTGTTCAGGGGTAAGGGGTCAGAGCAACGTATGTTGAACGCAATGGCAAGAGGTGAAAAGTCCTTCCACCAGTTGAGAGCCAAGATACTTCGTTCTCTGCACCTCTTCCGATCCTGGCAAGGAGCGCTTTGTAGAGAGGCTTTGTGCATAGAGGCTCAATCCGAGAACAAAGGCTTGGCGATGAACTGGACTTGAAAGTCTCTTTGTCTGCGAGACTCTGCATTAGGATATTGATTCGTCACCGATCGAAATTAGAATCATGCGGTAGAGCTGTATGTCTGTAGAGTCTTGAACGGGATCCATTGAACCAAGCCCTACCTGCTCAACAATAGAACTCTATAGAGAAAACAAAACCACTGCCATGGGCCTAGAAGTAGGCTTGACCACTCAATCTGGAATTAAAGGACATCCTCTCTTACGAGGACTCTGCCCTCCGAGATCTTCGTTGGCAATATCGTTGCTTACGTGTTTTATCAGGTAAATTGATTAGAACTCTACCGCTGGCACGAACGAATTGCTCAACTATATACAGTCAGAGAGCTTTGCGAAGCATGCTACTTTCTCTTCGAATGCACATGTTGACATGCGGTGTACCGTGACTTATCTGGTTCACGGATGGTTTTGTCAGTGCTCGGCACCGGAATAACTTTCCTCCACCCCTGTCTCTATTCACCAGCAGGCACACGGATTCAGAAAATGCTTCACCCGTCCCGGTCATCATCTTTGCTGTACTTTGGATCTGCACCAAGACCGGTAGCCTTACCACAAATGTCGGCTACATTCACCAGTAATCAGAGAGTTCTTCTGCTGTCCTCTTTGTTGTATCAACGGAACTCCCGCTAGTCAAGACTTTGTTTGCTGCAGGATCTCTGTCGATACAGTCCGAGCATATGCCGTGCAATTGCCATACAGTTTCTGTGCGACTCTTTGACAAACGCTCTACCAAATTTCCCTTTTGGCCACGTTGAGGTCCGAATCTTGTACAAACTATGAGCCACACTTAAGCTCCAGAAGATCCATGGCTCGTGTATCCAGCTCAAGCCGGGATCTTAGGAACAATCCAAACCTTGAAGTTGTCAAAGTCTCATTGTAGCCGACACTTCCGCTTGGAAGTGCCAATGCTCATCGCACATGATCGCACTCCTCAGCATATTACCGACGATCGATCTGCTTGCCAATTCCTGATTTCTACTCTTTCATCAGACGAAAGGTGTATCCTTGTACCCACACCTAGCACGGCACGGAGCATCTCCTCTTAACATGGACTCCTTCCTACCCGTTCACCACCGGCTTGACCGCGTCACACCCAACATTGTGCCAAGTGAGGATTCCGCCAGCCTTCCGAAAGGCTGCAAGACTCTGAGAACGCTCCACAAGTCCTTCTTCACCAACCCCGACCACTGGCTGGGACATAGTGGATACTTCGAGGCACTGTTCTCCGGGAAATGGGGAGACGAGAGGAGAGATGGCTCCTATTTCATCGAAGCCGATAGCGTCCTTTTCGAGCATATCCTCGGCTATCTTCGCACAGGAGTGCTGCCAGTCTTTTACGATACAACGAAAGGCCATGATTTTACGTTGTACCAGAAGCTATTTGGAGAGGCACAGTATTTTGCCATCGAGCGACTATGCAAGTGGCTGAAAAACAAGACGTATTTGAAGGCGGTGACAGTTCGTCACACTGCTCTTGAGCCAGCAGACACAATAGGCAGGACTTTTGGCAGTGAGGTGGAGGTTACTGTGATCCCGGTCAAGATCCAGGAGAGCCAATGGTACTGTCCCACGTCAGAGCACCAAAAAGAACGTGGTTGTTATGGGGATATAAAGTGGGAAATCAGCTCTGGCTGGAGGTATCAGGAGCGATCGAAATGGGCCGTCACTCAGAAAGAGGTGGTGTTTGATCACGATCTTTGCGTGAATGCATATCTTGAAGAGGACTCGAAGTAAGAGAATGACCGCCTTGCGTTGTCATCAGCATGACCGGTCGTACAATTCCATCTCGCTCTTTCAACACGGCTACGATAGCGTGTATTGGAGGACAATAGACGAATCTGCCAAATCAGATGGCCACTTCCTCAGCTCTTGGCAAAAGCGAGGTGTGGGAATTGAAGCCTGAGGCCCAGAATTGTATTTCCAGTCGTCCCGGGTCCGATCTGCTCTTTTCAATCAGCCGTGGATAGCTCTCAGTCTCGCATGGAATCTTTCGTGCTTGGAGAAGGGTTACTGTCTCAATCTTGATGTTTGTTGTTAATGTATTCACTCATCAGGATTCAGCAGTGCTTGTTAAAAAGCTTGGCATTTGACGCTGAACTCTAAAACGTGCCGTCTTCCGAATCGCATACGCAATCGCATCCTGCACGAAGTATCTGTGGAGACGGGACTCAGCTTGCACTTCCTCCACAACTCCACATCCTTCGGGATAGAGATAACGCATATCTTCGGCCCAAGCGGCTGACAGAAACATCTAAAAGAGGCAGGTAGTAACATACCTTGAGACTTTAGATCGGCTCTTTGCCTAAACCAGCCACGATGATTGTGATGACGGGTTAGCTGGGTATGACGATTGGTGATCGATCTGAGGTATTTGATCCAGCCCCACCGCCATCATTTTCACATTCCCCAAACACTCCAAAATGCATTTGTCTGCAGCATTCGCGACGCTGATATTGGGCAGTTCAGCTCTGCAAAACCATCATCGCAAAGCAAATCTCAAAGCCAAGAGAGAACTTCTCGATAATGCTAAAACGTCGGTCTCATATCAACAGAGCAACAGCTCTAGCTACCTGACTGCCAAGACTCAGAGTGAGTACCGAAACTCTTAGAGACCATGAAAGAGTTTCTAACTTACAACGTGCTAGAGTTTGCTGTCAATGGCTCAGCAATACCTGAAGTGGACTTTGACGTTGGAGAGTCGTACGCTGGAACTCTATCCATCGATGGCAACGCGACAAATGAGAACCAGCTCTTTTTCTGGTTCTGGCCTTCAGAGAACGAAGCAGCAGGCGATGAGATTACAATCTGGCTCAATGGCGGTCCAGGATGCAGTTCTCTAGACGGTCTGTTCCAGGAAAATGGACCTTTCTTGTGGCAATCTGGCACATATGAACCAATGCCTAATCCCTACAGTTTCACCAATCTCACAAACATGATCTACATTGATCAGCCTGTTGGCACCGGTCTCTCGCCAGCAGCTGAGGGCTTTCCTGCTACCATCGTGAACGAAGAGCAAGTCGCTAAGCAGTTCATGGGATTCTGGAAAAACCTATTCGACACTTTTGATCTTCACGGTCGAAAGGTATACATCACTGGAGAGTCATACGCAGGGCAGTACATTCCATACATTGCGTACTACATGCTCGAAGCCAACAACACGGAGTATTACAACGTCAATGGAATCCAGATCAACGACCCATCGATCAACGAGGACGATACTCTGATATATGCACCAGCCGTCGGGGCTCTCAAGGAGAATGCCGTTATCTTTGGACTGAATGATACGTTCATGAAGCATATCGAGGAGCGAAACGTAGCTTGCGGCTTTGCGGACTTCATGGAGAAAACTCTCGTCTTCCCACCGAATGGCACTTTCCCAAACGCTCCCAGTAGTTCAGCACCGGGCTGTGATACATGGGACCAAATCGTCACTGCTGCTGCGTATATCAATCCGTGCTTCAACTGGTACCACATCATTGATTTCTGTCCTTACCTCTGGAGTGAGCTGGGATTCCCCTCTCTCGCCGCTGGACCCAACAACTACTTCAACCAGACCGATGTGCAGAAGGTTCTTCATGCTCCAGTGGGCACTGACTTCGAGATCTGTGGAGACGATACGCTGTTCCCTGGAGGAGATCAAAGCATCCCTTCAGCTTTAGGTAAGTCGTCGTTCCGTTCATGTGTCCCCATCATATAACTAATGCAAAACACTATAGGTCCCCTCCCCACGGTCATTGAGAAGACCAACAACGTTATCATCGGACACGGTCTGTTGGACTACCTACTCCTTGCCAATGGTTCTCTCGTGACGATCCAGAACATGACTTGGAACGGCATGCAAGGTTTCCAGACAGCTCCATCTGTCACCGACAATTTCTACGTACCATATCACGAGGGCATGCTCGAGAGCATCGAGGCCATTGACAGCCTTCCTCCGATAGTGCAGCCGTACTTGGCAGGTGCTGGTCTTTTGGGTGTCACGCACACTGAACGAGGTCTGACTTTCGTCACTGTGAACCATGCTGGTAAGTGCTGCTCCGATCTTCCTTTCGGGGCCAATATAGATGCTAATCTGTTGATCAACAGGCCATGAGATCCCTCAATATGTACCCGGTGCGTCGTACCGTCAACTTGAGTTCTTGCTGGGAAGAATCCCTAGCTTGACATATGTTTCGGACTTCACGACGCAGCATGGAAACTACACTGGCCATTCGAACACTACTGTATTGTAGAGATCAGCTTGATAAAGAGTTGGTGTGGGATTCAGGTAGCTTAACGCATCCAACGATACGTATGACTTGACCCAACGCAGTGAACCGCTTTCTTGCCCAAACGTCCGTTAAATCGACCACCTCACCGCTAGTCTTGATATTTCTGGCGAAATCCTGAGCACAGCTATGTGGATGACTCGTCGTCGCATATGCAACATACTATTGATGCATCCTAGAGCAAAACTTCAAAAGTACATGCTACCCCAACCCCAACCCTAGGGGCTGTATTCGACCCACCCCTGTCCTGAACGTCGCTTTGTCACCGGCAGTATCGGGGCTAGCGCCTTGGAATTCTCCGCGCACCATTTCTCTTCACTCGTCCGCCATTGCCAGTATACACCTGACGATCATCCATCATGTTGCTGGACGACCTGCCCGCTGAGCTACTCCACGCTATCTGTGAAGTGTGTCCGAAGGACACACTGCACAGTCTGCGGCTTACGTGTCGACAGCTGTGCCAAGCAGCTGATAAGCACTTCTTCCCGGAAGTCGTGACTTGTCTCGAACTTGAAGACCTGGCCAACGTGCGCAAAATCGTCGACTGCAATGGAGACATTCGAAACGCAGTCAAGTCTTTTGTCATGCAGGCAGATCGTCTGGATGTAAATCTTGACGAAGAACATGTCTCCCGACGAGAGTGGTATGGCAACCGAAATCTCTTCCTGATGACTTCATGTGCCGAAGAACAAATCTCAGAGATGCGAGAACAATTGATTGCGCGATTCTCAGAGCTGCAAGAGCAGTCCTTTGAGCGAGGTCACGTTCCTAGAGCAAGGCATGCTGATGCTCTGGCCCACTTCTTGTCACAATCCCGTGCCCAACGGAAGGACAAAAGCTTGCGGAAGCAGAACTATGAGGCGTACAAAGAGCTGTTGGTTGAGGAAAGGACCCTTCTTGACACTCCATACAGCCTGACACGGGACCCAGCGTCAAGAGATGAACTCTGTCCAGCGAGAGACACATTCAACAAACTCTTCAAGGCGTGTCCCAACATATCAGCCATCACGATGAACTACAAACATACTTTGCGCCGAAACGTTGGACTTTCCAACTTGTCCTTCCTTCGCAGCTGTACCATACCACATGGCGGCGATATAGAAGAGGTGGTCGAGCAGTTGCTGCCCGCTGCTTGTGAAGCAAACTTGAAGATTCGTGATCTGGCCATTACCGGCGCAAGCCCATATTGGATGAACCCCGGCATACCCTTCAGCTCACTTCCTGGTCCACGAGCAAAGGCAGTTCACAAATACTACCAAGTCTTACAGCACGTTCAGAGACTCCAGCTGGTGTTCAACGGTGCCGATGCGCAGCCAGACGATTGGGACCCGAATATTATGAGCGGTTTCCACTTCGTTACAGATACATTTGCCGATGGGGTACTCATCGACTGGCTGAAACATTGCCTAGAAGTAAAAGAACTTCGCTTGAGGATGCCAATAGCGCCATTTGTGAATGAGAGAGTCGGGCTCAAGGACGTCCTAGGAGACCTACATCTCAAGAACCTTGTATTATTGCAAGTCTCAAATATCCAGGCGAAGTCCGAGGAGCTTGTGCGTTGTCTGTTACAGCACAAAGACACTCTCCGAGAGCTGGACCTGGCTACTGTACATTTCTATAGCGGAGATTGGCCGGCATGCATCTCTTCATTCGCTGGAAAGCTTCCCCATCTCCGACGTGCGAAAATGAATGGGATTTTAACAAGTGAAACTGGTGATGAGCATGAGGGGATGACCACATGCTTCCTTACAGTACGACAGGCAAAGGA
Organism: Ramularia endophylla; assembly: GCA_002116395.1. Lineage (NCBI taxonomy): Eukaryota > Fungi > Ascomycota > Dothideomycetes > Mycosphaerellales > Mycosphaerellaceae > Ramularia > Ramularia endophylla. Next base: position 31,020 of record MWSQ01001966.1, on the reverse strand, counting down.
ACATCAAGCAGAGCTTGAGAAATATATTCTCGAAGGGACGGGGCCGATGCCAACTTGGCCAACGACAGTGAACCGGAGTACGATGAAGAGGACGAGGACGAAGATGACGATGGAGCAGAAGATGATGAAGAAAGTCTTGGGGAAGACGATGATTCAGAAGATAGCGATGCAAGCATTGATTGATTGGAAGGACGGCGCGGATGGAGATGTGAAATCGAATGAGCGCATACCTTCGATTGAGAGATCGACAAGGGCAGACTTCAGCAAGCTGCAGCCAGCGGACTTGCCGACAGACGGTGCGGGCTCATCGTGTTCGCTGAGATATCTTGAGGCGGTAGAAGTCTCGCTGTCAATGGGTTCATCCAGCTTTGAAAACGGCTCTAAAGAGCACGACTACCGACGCTTCCAACGTCATCGCTGCAAAGGATATCTCAAGATGAAGACTGTCGACCCAATGTTGTGACCGAGAAGGACTGCTTGGCTTCACTTCGAGAACAACATTTTCAAAAATCCGGTACTTTAAGCGGATCGTGCTGAAAATTCGGCGACGGAACTATGCTATGGCACTCTGAAAAGCCGTTCTCACAGTCTAACCGCTTGGATACCCACAGGGCCGTCTTCTGAAGCTCCCACACCGGCTTCAGCTTCACGGTCTGCAAAGCGAGCACTTCTAGGCCATCTTTGTCTCTACCACCCGCCGTAAATGTACTACTGTCCCCTCCATAGTCATCGCACATCCAACATCGCGATGTCGGCATTTACTGGGCGCTTCAGTTACTACCTCCTACACCAATTCCGCTCGTCTCAGTTCTCAGGCGTCTCCAGCTACCTCGAACTACACTTCATTGCTCTCCACATTGACTGCTGACATTTCGTGTTCTCGGGAGATTCAGTGCTCCGTAGGCATGATCTCCTCCCTTGTCCCGTGCAGCCATTTGGTGACCCGTGGATATTCAATCACGAATCAACATCGATGGACTGGCTGCACTATCTCGCAAAAAGTTCGTGTCGCAAGGTCGAAGTGACCCGTAGATGTGCGTGGAACTCCTGGGTAGAGTGTGACCAGAAACTGATCATCTTCGTCGCCAATCTGGAGGCTGAAGCAATGTGGCCGCTTAGGTGACCCCACGTTCAAAGCAATCACTTTGTTCGTATTGATAAGTATAAAAAGATCTTTCGAACCTACAAAGTCTTGTTGCGTGTCGGCAGAAGCGGAGCTATTTGCGCTTACATGTCCTTGCCGGTGAAGGCGGATGGTTTGGCTGTGAGGGACTGTGAGAAGGGAGAAGTTTGTGTCTTGCAACGTTGCAGGTTGGATCTCAGCTTTACGAAGCGCCAACCTTTCGAATGTCAATCTTTCGAGAGCATGGTTAGATGGAGAATACGATCGCATGCATGTCTTCGTATGGACATCCGGGAAAATCTGCTCTGGGTAGCCTTGCAGCTGGTTGGTAATTTCGGAATGTCCAGGATCAGAGCGAAATTGCAAAGACAAGGATATTCGGTGTCCTATCTTAGTTCCTTGAGATCAGGATTCACGATGTCCTTGTATCCACGTGCCGCAAGCGATCTGGTCGTCTGATACTTTGTCAGTGTGTGCTAAACTTTGGTGATGCTCCTCTACTTACTTGTGGTCGACATTGGAATCGTGCTAGCTAAGTGTACTCTCGATACGCTCTGCTAATACGTTCGGCTTGCATGAGATCTCAAAGTGATAGAACGAGATACCTTCTCCGCATAAACTTTGCAAGATTGAAGCATCCTGATCGGCAGCCCGCTGGAGCTGTCTGAAGGCCCTTCCTTGGTGTGCCCAGCAGCGGCGACCTCGAAACCCGATACCCTTCTACCTTCCTGTTGGGACTGAACCGCATTCTCACTTCTCAAAGGCTCCGAAAAGTCTGGTGGATTGGCTATGCTGGTTTGCTAAAGAGTCAAAGCGGTGATGCTCAACTCCTGAAGCTGTGGTTTCTGCCCAATTTCAGAACGAATTCAAGGGACAGTCATCGTCGCTGAGTCGTGAAGAGGACACAATGACGAGAGGAATGATCTTGGATGGGACCAGAGGACCAATCGATTCCGAGGTCCAGAGCGCTTCGCATCTAGTTCTGAGACAAGTGTTTCCATGAGTTATGAACGAGTACTGGTTTAAGCGGCCGTGGCTCTTGGCGTCCCGTGTTTCATGCCATTCAATGATGTCTCGAATCATAATCGAAGGGCTCTTCAGGCTTGGTCTGATCATCACTCGGCCTCCTCGCGCTAACAAACACAGCCAGATCCGTCGTTTTGGTAATGCTAGAGTCCTCATGTTGGCATTGGCTGCTACTATGGGAGGAAGAACTTGTGTGATTCACATGTCTTGAAGGATGCGACCCAAGCTCTACATCAGAAGAGTCCAGGTCTGGATGAATTCGAATACGTTGGGCGGCGCTAGAGTTTGGGGTGAACTTTTTGGAAGCATAACGATTCGAGTACCCGTTCGAGTGTATGGTTCGATCCTTGAGGATGGCTTGAAAAAGGGGTTTAAGTGCATAGGCTGAGGCGGCGATGATGGCAACACAGATTTCTACAGTCGTCCTGGGAGGATTGTCAGGTAGTGAACTGATGGATGAAGCGGGGAAATGCGTACCAAATCGTGATATATGTGCTGTCCCAAAGAAAGTCTCCATATTGGCCGTAGTCGTTGAGGTAGAACATCTTGGTAATGCCCGCCGCACATGCTCTGTTGGCAAAGAAGTCAGTGAAGCTTCAAGCGTCGAAATTCACGCATTTACTTACAGAACTCCCAATGACAGGACTGGGATAGTGGCGAGCTTGGTCCTGCGATTCAACTGTACCTGCCAGAGGAGGACGGCTGGGAGGACAGCAAATATGGCATCAGTCAGGACAGAAACACCTAAACATTCATGTTAGCATTTCACATTATGCTACCAATCCGAAGATGTGCTTACTGGAGTTAAAAAATGCCGCGAACTTGAGGTCTGGAGACAAAAGCAAGGATGTCAGCCACGCCAAAAGACTCTCGGAAAATGTGCGCCACGGGCTTGAAGGCTATCTCAACGCCATGTCCTCTGCTGTTCTGTCCACTCACCTCCGGCGGCAATGCACTTCCCATTCGCAGTAGAGTCCCAGGCGAATCTCAGCGGCCTGCACTGAAACATCACCACTAAGAAGTTCGCCGCAAAGCTTAGAACAGTCAAGATGATAGCTGCCCAGATGAATCTCAAAAACCTCTTCGAAGTCGTCAAACGCAGCAGAAGAAGACCAATACTGACTTTCACAAGCATCAGTGCGATCAGACATAGCGGCTGTGTGACAAAGTTCAGATGAAGACCCTTGATGTTGTTCTTTGGAGAGATGGCTCCAGCATGCCGGCCAGCTCCCAGATCCACTTGGAGGATAATCAATACCAGCTGGACAAACATGACGAGCTATTGCACTTTTGTTAGACTCTTCCTCGTGAATCATGCCAGGCGAATGCCAAACTTACAGCAGAACTTGCGCAAACCCAATCGTCATACCCGATATGCTTCACGATAGATATCTTGACCCAGATCCGTATTGTCATGGTCAGGAGAGCGAGACATATCATCGAAACGCATACTCCAAGAATGGTAGGACCTCGATCGGCCGTCAAATCCAGCGTCGCGTCCATGGCGACGTGAAAGCGCGAATGAATGTAAGCCGACGACGAAGACGACACAGAGGGTCCGGCCCTTCAGGATCAAGATCCGTCTGTTTTCGGGACTTGCGACAGCTGATGACACAGACGGAAACGTGAAGATGAAGACCTCCGCTCAAGGGAGAGGCGTTTGCTTCAGTTTTGACCGACATAAGACGTCTTGCCCAGACGAACCAGACAAGGATTCTTACGAGGTTGCTTTCGGTCTCGGCGAACATGACTTGACAAGGTTTGGAACGCCATGGCTCCGTCTCGGGTAGTGGTCCAATGGCAATCCTGATCACATCGTAGTTTGGCTTCTGATTCCAGGATCTTTCTTTTATCTTGGGCGTTTCCGATTGACCAGGCTGACGATTGACAGCGGAAGTTGACTCGTACAAACAGAGCCTCACATAATATCTCGGTCTCCCCAGCCGCGGATGATGTATATCCTGCCGCTGTGTACCACTTCCTTCCGGTTTGTGAGGGGTCAACAAAGCTACTTACCGAACCCTCATTAGTCTTGTCGATCGACTACTAGGTTGAGAGATGAGTCCAAACCCAGTCCACATACTCAAGAGCACTTCTCTTAAATTTGCACGGTGTTCTTGGCCTATTCGCACCAAATCCCAGCTCAACCAGAGCAATCCATGCTCCTTCCACACCGTGGCCTTCACAAATATGTGTCTTGGATAAACCATGGTCGTCCTCCGCTATCTCGCCATAGAACCCACTTTTGGCCATGCTGCCGGCATGGTCGGCACGTGGGTCGAAAGGCTTGGCCTCGTTGAAAGTGCATGCTGGGACGTCTTGACTTCCATCCTGTTGTTTGTCTCATCATTCACCTCCAAGATGAAGTCCCCTGCGGCACTCTGGTCGGCCCTGCTCGCCATCACCCAGCTGAGCAACGCATACTCGAACTTTACACTGGAAGCGGCAGAATTTCACGTACTCACTTCGAAAGCTCTCGCGGACGGCCAAGCAAAACTTGCATTTCGCGAAACTGCCGCGCGCGCAAACGGAACCGAATCATCTTGCACCAGCGACAATCTGGTGTACAGAAGAGAGTATGGAGCGCTCTCTCGTGACGAGAAACTGGACTACGTGAGGGCTGTCAAATGCCTGCAATCCCTTCCACCTCGCACGCCAGCGAACGTTTCTTCTGGAGCTCGATCCCGCTTTGACGATTTCGTTGTTACGCATATTCAGCAGACCTTGACCATCCACTTTTCTGGATACTTCTTACCATGGCATCGCTGGTTCGTCTACTCGTACGAGAAAGCTTTGCGCGACGAATGTGGATATCAGGGCTATCAGCCATACTGGGACTGGCCAAGATACGCAGCTGCTCCTCAGGACAGCCCTCTCTTTGACGGAAGCGATACCTGTTTGGGAGGAAATGGAGACTTCATTGTGCATGATGGACCGTTACTCGTATCCCCAACGAATGCTTCCTTGACACTTCAACTTCCTCCAGGAGTTGGCAGCGGAAACGTCACAACTGGCCCTTTCGCAAACATGACTGTAAACTTGGGTCCAGTTGGTGGGTTGAATAACACTGCTCCGGGTCCAGATGGTGGACTGGGCTACAATCCGCGCAACTTGAAGAGAGACCTAGGTCCTGCTGTGAATGAAAGATACGCGAACTACAGCACTACTTTGAGTAAGTCTGCTCAAAATTTTGTCAAATGGGCATTCGCTTACCAAATGAACAGACCTTCTCAAGAAAGACAACATCTCTGAATACCGCCTCCTCTCCGAGGGTATTCCCTATGTTGAGATTGGTCCCCATGGCGGTATCCACTATGTTATGAGCGGTGACCCAGGTGGCGACCTGTTCACTTCTCCTGGCGATCCCGCATTCTACACACACCACAGTATGATGGATCGTATGTGGACGTACTGGTATGTCTTTCTCTTATGACAAACAAGCATTAGGAAAGCAGCATCTGACAGATTCTACCAGGCAACTACTCGGCTGCAGCGACGAACGCTACACCCAGGACCAGATGAACGGCGGTATCTACGGTCACATCACCTGGGAGGACTCGCCAGTGTCGAGAAAAGCGCTATTCACCGATGTCATCGACATGGGGTACGCCGCAGAGTCGACTACTATTGGGAACGTAATGGACACGCTTGCAGGACCGTTTTGCTATCTTTATGTTTAATCGAAGAAACCGATTTATTGTTTCTTCTAGCACCGACATGAGCATCGGCAGAACTTACCTCCCAAATCTTAATGCCAAATTATCGAGACTGGGTCGAAAGAAGGATGCCATGCTTGCACATCGACAGATAGGAGCTATAAAAGGGAGGCTGTTGTGCTTTGACACTCTATTTATGGCTACTGCCCAGCATGTTCATCCTGGTTGAAAATCAAGGAGCTCAAGCACCCACAACAAACCACGCCAAGACACCCCACTCAAACCCGCTCTCCACTCTCTCCCCGCGAAAGAGCTTTGACAGGATAGTGGAACATCATCACAGCTACCGGCGTTTGCTCTCACCTGCGTGTTCAAACACCGCGGGTCACCGACCGTAAGCCGGCGTCAGGCTGGTATGCGTCTTCGAGTGTAGAACAAGCAAGCACAGCAAGTATTGTTTCCTCCAACCGCCTCATATCGAGAATCTTCACTTCCTCCAAACAGTCACTTCTCACTGAGCGCTCGCCATGCCTCCTCAATACGCAACCTACCCGTCGCTCCGCGACAAAGTTGTCCTCATCACTGGCGGTGCAGAGGGTATCGGCGCAGCAACCACCGAAGCTTTCGCAGCTCAAGGATCCCAAACCATTATTCTTGACATCTCAGAACCTTCTTCCAAGAAACTCATCGAAACGATTCGGACTGCTGGACATCCGGTTCCGGAATTCTACCAGTGCGATGTCACAAATCTAGAAACTCTGAAGTCCATCTCCGAGGATGTGCTGCGAAGATATGGAAAAGTGGATGTCCTGGTCAACAATGCTGCTTCAGCGGGCGGCCTTGCTAGGAAAAGCACACCAGAAGTCACGCCTGAGAGTTGGGACTTTAATATGAATGTCAATCTGAGGCATCAGTTCTTTCTGACCCAGTATCTTGTGCCTGCGATGCAGAAGGCTGGGAATGGGAGTATCATTAACATGGGATCTATTAGTTGGAGGATTCCTTCGGTTGGGCTGCCAGCATATATTACGTGTAAAGCTGCTGTTGTGGGTCTCACGAAGACGCATGCGAGGGAGTTTGGGAAGGATGGGATCAGAGTCAATAGTGTTATGCCGGGGAGTATTGCGACTGAGAGGCAGATTAAGGAGGTCTTGACGCCGGAGTATACGGCTGAGACGATTGCGGCACAGGCATTGAAGAGAGTCTTGGTGCCGGATGAAGTCGCGAGGGTCATCTTGTTTTTGGCTAGTGATGATTCGAGTGCGGTTACGGGGAGTAATTATGTTGTTGACGGAGGTTGGGTTTCTGATCCTTGAGGCATGAGATGGGAACACGGAAAGGAATGAAAGTCTTGACTTGACGCATGGTCGTAGTTAATGTGTTCAATGTGTTGGTCTCGCAAAATAGATGAGTCGCTTCCAGCTCATGTTATTGATCGCTTAGCATGGCTTTCTGCCCCTTTCCTTCACCTTGTGGACGCTGCTATCCATCATAATTCAACATTTTGCCACAAGTCGTAGTGTTCTTGTCATAAGTCGTGAAGTAAATTTGATTGCTCCACATCCACGACCATCTTTCCTCCTCGCCTTCGTGACATCAAAACATGATCTTTCCAGCAACACTATAGACATAGACACTGCTCGTTGAGATTTTCAACATTTCAAAGCGGTCTGACGCACCCCCCCATCACTTCACAGGCCGATATCAATTGTACAAGCAGCAAACACAAGAAGTGATCGAGTGGCTGCTCCTGAATGTAGGCTCCTGCGATTCGAGCGCTCTCTCAGCCGCAACACAGAGCCGGAGAGCACCTGACAGCAAGAAGACACTCAAGATCAAGACCCGCGCCTTGATAGACCTCGCGGAGACGGTCAAGACCAAGGAGATACCCGTACCCACAGTAATTCTCAAGGACCTCAAGCAGGTGGTGCACTCCCGACGTGAGTTTGCATCCTGGTATGAGCTGAAAGGAAGCGATACCGAAGCCGGAAGCAACGATGGCCATCAATTCTTTATTGGCGTATGCGAGAAGGTACATGAGCTTCTCGCATCCTCAGAAGCTCCAGCTTCGACCAAATCAGGGGCGAAGAAGGGCAAAGGAGCAGCCCCGTCATCGACAATCGATACACCGCTTCTGGAAAAGACAGTCAGGAACCTGTTTTTGCAACTCGAAGTGGACGAACCGAGCGCTTCGCCACTGGGACAAGCTCCCCAGAAGAGCTCAAAGCTTCCCCAGGAGCAAGCCTCCGTCGAGCTGGAGAGTGACGATCGTGAAGATCGTAGTTTTGCCGTCTGGTGTCACTTAGAAGACATGCGTGATGTGCGCGATCTTGTAAATCAAACATGGCAGAGCTTTGCAAAAGGCGATGTCAGCTTGATGGCCGCTGCTCTTGTCCTCGAGGTGGGATTGATACTTCTGCACTCCACCGACACCGAGTTCACCCAGGAACATCCTGAATGCAATAGTTGGTATACCATTGCCAATGCCCTTTCCACCAACATGAGGTCCCTTGGACGAGGTACTGCCTATGCGTATCCGCTGCCGACTTCGGCGGAGTCGACGGATGTCCAACAGCCATCCAGCGACAAAGTGGTGGATCTTCTATGCCCAGGTGCAGCAAATTCTGTGCGTGTTCTTCATGATAGTGTGAAAAACGTGGAGCCCGCGCTGGGCGCAAAAGCTGGAATCGTATTGGCCGTTCTGGAGGATGAGCACTACTCGTTTGCCGAGTATGTTGCAGGATCCATTGGTGAATTGGTTTATCTTTCGAAGAATAGAAAGTCCAAAAACGAGCGAAGTGAGTTTATTGTTGGCCTGGTGGAGTATTGCGCAGGCCCAGCCGAAGCAATGCCGACGTGGATGGTAGTAGGTTACGAGATTTACTGTTCCATCTTCCAGATGATAGGTTCCTGCCCAGATATTGCAACTCTCACCTGGTTGGATGAGATGGGACCTCTCAACGACAGTATAGAGAAGTATCGTGGTTTTCTTGGACAGGCTCAATATCCCATACGACCGAGATTGGGAGAATGGTCCTCTGAGCTGGACAAAACGCTCCACTTCTACAAGAACTGGTCGTTCCACAAGCGAGATCAGAACGGGAGACACTTTGTCGACGAATCGAATCCAGAAGCGGGCGCAAGATCATTGCTGCAGTTACCATGCTCAATTGGCAATCAAATCTTCAATTCCAAAGTCAAAATTCACAAGGCTGGTCTCAAAATCACCGGTGATCTCCAACAAGTTGTCATCATGGCCCATTTATACACCGCCATGCGTCGGTACGGAATCCTCGAAGCCAATTGGCATGATATGGACCTGGTCCTCGCACAGCAGAAGTCAGTGCAACCTTTATTCCCAAGGCTTTCCACAGATGCTTTTGCTATCGTCAAGCACTATCTCGTGGCTTTGGGCACTCCCTTAACAGCTTTTGCCAACGGACAAGTGCCGCGACCTCCGCCTGTGAATGTTGTAGGCTCGTCTTGTCGACGTCTCCAGGAACATTCGCAGTTTGTGCAAAACATGGACAAACGTTACGATGAAGCACGCTTCGAGCGACAGAAGCTCTATGAAGTCGTTCTCACTACTATGGCTCAAAAAGAGAGCTCTAAAGCGCCTGGCAAGAACGGTGTAATCGAGACAACACCGGTTGAGCTTCTGTCCACATTCAAAAAATCCTTCATATCTGATGAGCCACAACTGAACTTCGACTATTTTGGATTCTGGATGTCGTGCCATTCCATTCTTCGCGAGATCCTCAACGACGATGAAACTTACTTTTGTTCTAGAGGACGAGAAGACTGCAGGAGACGATCTCGACTTGTGCTATGTGTTGATCTATCTCCTGTTGTTGGGTGCAGCCAAAGCCGTTGATCGTGGAAGGCCCGTTGAAGGCTTACCCATAAACCGTGCCGCGAAACTCATGGAAGAATTTCTCTCGACATGTGGTAATGAGCACTCTCAAGCAGCTTTCCGCGTATCCAGTGGACGAATACCCAAAGATCTTCGTCCAAAACTGCGAGAGTGGAGTGGGAGAGCCCCTTCAGGTGCCGCAGCCATCTTATCTCAAGATCCGGCTTCAACTTTTGTCAATACAGCATCTTACGAAACAATTTACGATCCCAATGGAAGTGAAGACCGGTTTAACATTGCAAGAGAACTCGAAGGCGACATCTATGCAGCGGTCAAGGGGAATGAGGAATACAATTGGCCTGATCTGATGTACAAAGGAGCGCCGTGGAGGTATTCCGAGCTTGATGAATGATGGACCGCGACGATGGCTTCGAAATCACGTTCAGAACGGCACGGGGCGACGTAAGTCCGATATGAAACACATTTGATCACTGAATCTTGGTAGACACACCGCTTCTACAACGTGTCTTTGGTTTGCAAGCCGAGTAGAACCGCTTATAGACCAGTAGCGGGGCGGACCAGGAGGCAGCGCTGGCAGAGCGATTGCTCAAAACCACGTGTGCTTGGCTTAGGAAGTCTAGAAAGACTTCGAACTTGAGGTTCGTGCAGTGTGTATGTCGGCAATCGCCGCCATTTCAACCTTGGCCATAGGAGGTTGGGAGGTAGTCAACTTCTCTGCTGGTAGCCTCCCATCGGAGTGACGGCATATTCGAATCACTGCAAGGTATCGAAACGAAAGTCTTCGGTATATGATCTCCCTATTGGAGTGTACGAAATTTGCTCCGCCACCACTATCGAGCAGTCGAGTTTCCAAACCGGACTCCCCCAGCATTCTCCAAATGTGCCATCACACGATGCCAGTCGCTACGAAACGGCCTTTCTGTTTTGGGACCTCTGCAGATGACACGATCCCATATGGTGAAGAGCAACCTGAAGCTCTGATCTACCACCCACGAATTCCAGAGATATGAGAGACAGACAAGCATGCCACACCCCAATGCAAAATCGAGTATGCAGGTGATTCCTTTCCTGCAAGTCTCAGCGTGTGGCCCTCTCTGATTCTTATCGAACGCGGCATTGATTAGCGCATACATCTCCAAGATCTGCGGAGTATATACCCGTAAATTTTCGCCCTGCCATCTCCCACTCTGTTGAAGCTCTCGCAAATCGAACAGCTGGTCACCTCGACGGTTCTCCAGGTGCTCAATTGGAAACCCAACAAGTCTGAGTAAAGACGCCAGCAACGAGATCATTGTACTATACTGCAGTACTTCTTGCCAGAAAGGCGGCTTTTTGAGGGTCATGATCTCGTAGGATATCTGTGGCCTACTCAGCGACGGCCGCTTGTTGAGGTTCATGTAGTCCAATGCGTTCAAGGGGTTCAAAAGTCTCTGAAAAGTTGCTCGGCCTGACCCCCATTCTATCGCCTCCTCGAAGTTGGACGGATCGTAATGTAAGACTCCTACGAAGCGAGTTCCGGTGTTGAAGTATTTGCGCCAGCTAAGAGGAGGGTAGATGAGTCGGCTTAAAGGGATAAAATAAGCATCCTTAACAGTGATGCGGATTTCTGGAGGAGTTGGTGCAGCGAGTGATAAGGCTTTTTTGAATTCTTTATGGATCTGTCGACTGGCTTGGTTTAGTTGCCCGTAATCAATTAACCAGGCGTGGGCGGATCGATACAGGCAGTTTTTGTGGTGCTTGTTGTCGCAGGTAGTCCGGCTGTGGAGGAAAAGGCCGAGACGAAGGTGGCCTTGGGACTTAATGACTGCGTCGTGCTGTTAGTATCGCACCGATGAAGGGCAGATTTATGATAAATTACCCTCAGCATAAACCATGTCCCTCAACTCCCGCGGAAGCTCCAGAAATCGGCTTCGATTGGCGAAACCAGTCTGCTGGCAAGATCCAGCGAGCGATGTCCATCATCTTTGATTTGTCAAGGTCTCAACTGCGGAAAGAAAATGCTCACGAGTAAATCTGAGTTGAGGAGGACGAAAAGTCTTGGCAAAATGTAACATTAAAGCAACCAAGTATATCAAAAGAAATCCCGGATCACCCGAGGGATCCAGGTTCCCTGGATCCAAAGTAACCCTACAAGTTTCCCAATCTTCCAACCGAGGCGAGCTACCTGTACACACCACCAAATGAAATTAAAGACCTCCTCAAGACCAGGCACCCAGATCGACAGTATCGACGAAGATCCAATCTTGAACGCGAAGATGAGGAGTTCAACGTCAACAAGCCTAGCAAATTTGTCGTCAATGACTTGCAACCAATACCTCTCACTAATAGTATTCCCGAGGTCAGCAACCAGGCCCTCATTCTTGTCCCAATCCTTGATCTGATCGGCTGTTAGATGGTTGCAGTGAAACTGCCAACGCGGCGAAGAGCCTTGAATTGCTTGCATTGCCAGAGCCATTTGGCTGTAGTCAGGATGGATGGAAGAAGGCGGAAGGCGAATGATTTTTCGAAATGATTTGTTACATCCACCTATGGAGTTAGAGCGCAATAACAATTGCCATAGGCCCTGCGGTGCTCGGTCTGCGATATCGTATGTGATTTTAAGGCCAGGTGTATCTCTGGATTTTCTTCGTGCAATCCATGACACCAATCGGTTCCAAAAATCTTCCCCGGAGTCTTCCCCGGAGTCGTCGGCTAGCAATCTGTCAAGATCAAATGTGATGTGGATCTCTGCTTGGTTTTCTTGGAGATGTCTGAGGTCCATCTCAGTGATTCCACCATAGAGGAAGTCTTCCGCGTGGGAAAAATCCATGTGGATGTTGGTGGCATGGCCGTACAAAAGTGAGAATTCCTTCCGGATTTGCCGGTTCACTTGGGACAGTGCAGCAGGCTGGGCGATGTAGATGAGGCAAGAGAGGTTCTCGCGATCGGTTTCTCGGCCGTTTCTATAGAGGCATAGACACGAGTCTTTACTGCAGTCGACTGACCGATCAAGTTTGCGGGTAGAGGGCCGACATTCAGAATCGCCGCCACGACATCCTGGGTACACCGGCTGTGATTTGAGAAGCTCGCGATAGATCATGTTCCGAAGTTCTCCAGACAGATCCAAAAATCGGAAAGGGAGCAGAGGAGTGCTGACAGAGCAGGTGAGTAATGGCAGCTGAGATGTAGGCATCCCATATACGTCGATTGTCTTGATCATGATTTTGCTGATGGGAAATGTATTCCGGGCAGCCAGACGAAAGGAGAAATTGAGCGATGACAACTCTGTGTAAATGGCCAGCGAATTTTGGAGATCACAATGAGAGAACACCGGGCGGAGGAGCAGAAGATATACAAAAATATATTTAGCATATTTCACTTGAAGTGTAAGGATGCAAACTTGCCATATTTGCCATCCGGATGGCTGCGGGCAGATTGAGTTGTACAAAGCGAGTCTTGCGAATTCCAGAATTCATTTTGGTGGCGTACCACTCTCGATGAAGAAAGCTTCTTTGATGCCACCAGAAGTCTCCAAACTACCATGGTCGCTCATCAAGATTAGGAGATCCCCAATAGACTGACTCATCTCGCGGACTAAAAGTAAAGGAGACATCGTACTCACAAAGAAATCCCGCCCCAAAGCCAAACCTCCTCGCTCAAGATCAAGAACTTTTCACGCAGCCTCCAAGTCCAAATCAACCACTCCCCTACATCCATCATCCGCTTTCCACAACTCTTCCCCTAGCAATCGGCTCCCCATAGCCCCTCTGCTGATCCCTAACGAACCACACAAAAAGTCTCCACAACAAGTCCTTAGGCATCAACTGCCCTCTGCCTTCCAGCGCCTCAAGCGTCATGACCTGCGTGAGACAATAGAAGATCCACTCTCTTAATTTGGAGTCCGATTTCGAGAAGGTCCAGCCGCATTCGTATGTTGGCTGCAAAAAAATCGTGTTAGCGTAAGATTATGCAACGAGATGAAAAGGGGACTCACAAGATGGATACAGTAGCCCTCTCGTCTACCGTAGTAATCGAGGGATTGTATAGCGGCGTCCATGAGACCTTGGTCTTCCATTGTTTCGCCGAGGAGGTAGTAGTGCACCGATGCCTCCATGTATTTACATTCCCGTTCCATACGATCGTTGTCTGGGCTGCCAGATGACGGAGGGGGAAGGGAAAGATATTTGCACCATTTCTATATTCCTGTCAGTGCCTGGTTTTCGTAGATAAGTGGGGAAAAAGAACAGAACCAACCCAATACTTCACAAGCATGCTTGGCCGAAGCTTGAGGCGGATCTGGCGGCCATTGGCTTCGAACCATGGCTTCTCGACACATTGTTGGATCCAAAGGGAGTTTTGGACGAGAGGTCTGGCTTTGACGGTGAAAGACTTGTCGCCTTGTGTGAAGGTGAAGGTTATGTCGTAGATGCCTTCTTCCTCCGAGGAAGTGGCGGTGAGGAGTCTGGGTAGTTGTCGGTTAGCACCGTTCTGTGTGAAGACATTGGGGAGCTCACAGCGGATCTTCGATGGCGTTCTCACGCAGGATCAGCTTTGTGTCACTCTCGACTGGAAGGTCATTAGCAGTCTCGGGCTCGGAGGGAGTTTGTCCTGATGGTGCTGGGCCAGTGTGGGGTGGTAGTTCGGCTGAGAAGATCGCCACTTTAGAGGTTACTGTCGATGCTCGATTGACAAGGGATGGAGTCATAGTAGGCTTCTTGATTCGGCGATCCATGGTTGGAGTTGACCTGGATGCTGAATGGATCGAAGTTAGTGTTATGAAGAAGGTAGAGAAGGGAGAGCTGATGGTTGAGGGGAAGCGGTCGGATGGATGAAGGGTTGTGAGGGTATTGGAGAAGGTAGTTGTGTCGTGTGTGAGTGCTGAGGTGAAGGTATAGGTCCATATGAGGAAGGACCGACAGTATGGAAGCTAGTACCGGCACTCAGCCCTGCGTACCGACAGTATGGCAGCTAGTAGAGGGTAGCACTGCGTACCGACAGCATAGACGCTAGGACCACAACCCAGCCCGGTTGCCTGGCACAAGGGTCACATGGCCCAGCTGCGCCTGCCGAATGCGGAAGTAGAAGAAAGGGTTACAGTGTTATAGATGCTGGCATATGCTGTGCTGTGAGCTCGCAATGCTAAGGGGATGGAAATCGGTGAGCGGGTATAGAGGGTGGGTAACGTAGACAATGCTGAAAGACTTGAAGATGGCGATCCGAGGTAAGACATAGTGGCTGTGAGGGATTTCGAATGAAGAGGAAGGTGCAAGAAGCTAGTGAAGTGAATGTTCAAGGTCCACAGGGGGGCTGCCAGGCGAGCCTTCCTCGGAGGCGATTCTGCTGCATCTCTCTAGCAGAGACAGGAATATGGAAGGTCCTCCAGCTGTTTCGGTTTGGCTTGAATGTGCGGTTGCGCCTCGAGTCTCGACCATGCCATCCATGGCGGAAATGTAAGCCGAGTATGCAATTGCACATGTCAATGCCGTCTCCTCCTGATCTCCCTCCACCTGCGCCTTGAGCTTCGTCCATCGTCCATGTAAGTTGCTGTACAGCGTCGTCATATCATACACCTCAAATCTCGAATCTCCAATGTCCATCTCCACCGCATTCTTCACCAACTCGCCTTCTTCACTCCCGGTAGTCGGCCCGCCAGCGCATTCATCCGGAATTGGTACTATCCCCCAGTCAGCCCACAGTTCCCTACCATCTCACCCCATTTTCTCTCCACCAAGACTCACCCTCGCCATCCTAAAATCCTGGAAAACACCCCTCCCTTTCCCGCCCATCATACATCGATTCTTAATCTGCGTAGACCGTGTATAACAGTGCATTTGCGTCAATTGCAGCTGTGCCTGCGCTCGTGTTCGCTGTGGCAATGATGTGTTGCGGATAATGTAGCGGAGTGCCTGTCGCTCGGGTTCGTTTTGCTCAAAGACTTTGCGCTTGGTGTGATCGCGGATGATTTTGTTGTTGATGAAGCAAGAGAGGTCCAGTACTTTGGAGCGGAATTGGGACATTGTGGCGGCGGTAAGGGTGCAGTGGGATGGGCTGGCGCAGAGGAGATGAGGTGTCGTTGAAGCAGCGGAGATGGTGGCGGAGATCCGCCGAGATGGGGTTAGTGACATATTATGTCATCCTTCAATACTTGTGGAGTAGGACACTTTTGGAGCTCAGACATCAACATCAACATCACCTTTACATCGTATTGGACCACATGCCGAGATCCCCAAAGTACTCAGGTGCCTCACTGCCGCTTCTTTCCTTTTTACAATGGCACCAATCTTCGCCCAGGAAGACATCGAGACATTGACACGACATTTCCCGCCACTTTCTCTCGCCGAAGGAAAACCAACATTAGTGAGGAGTCTCTCCGGAACTGGTCTGGTAGACTTCGCAAAGGTTCTGTCTCGTTTTGAGTCTCTCGTGGAGCAAGGGAGCTCACGAATCGAGATCTCCAATATCAATTCTATTCTCGGCATTGAAAAGGAAGCCGAGCAACATATCCTGGACCAATGCTCTCTCCAACTATATTACAGCAAAGACGGCAGGTCTGTCATCCCTGTTCCAATCGCAGATACAATTCATCAAGATCTTGCGGGTCTTGCAAGCTCATCTTTTGTTGATCTCGGTGCTTTCGCTGCAAAACAAGACATCTCTCTTGCTTCCATTGACCGCTGGATCAAATTCGATGCTGGAACAGAATGGCAGACTTTCAACATTGAGGAGAAGCGCATCCTTTGCAATCAAGCTTTGAGGAGCAGGATTGATGTGAGAATTCGACAAGTTACCAATGAGGCTGGATCAGATGTGTGCAATGTATCTGCGGCTTTCGATGACGAAGTACAAACGCCCATTCTTCAGATTTTGGTTGAATTTGCGACGAAAGGGCAGGGCGGAGATGTTATCCTGGACGGTGCGCATGTGATATATGTGCCCAGCGAGTACGCGGCAGCTGCTGAAGAACGATATAGACAGTCGCAGTTGGATCAAGTCCATCTCATAGCGACTGAGCTGGAAGACAACCGGTTTGCAATAATTCAGCTTCGACCCGCCGGAAATGACGTGCCTGCGAATGGAAATACTATGGACATCCAAGGATTGGAGCAAGCCGTCAGAGCAAAGTTCGAGGCATGGCACCCCGAAGGCACCCAACTACGTACCATCACAACTTCCCCAGAACTCACAGGTCAGCAGCGGAGACCCACCCAAGATTCGCAGACCAGACTCTTAGTAAATGCCGGAGTTCTACAGCACGAACTCGGACGACTGAAAGCCACAGCCATATCTCTCATCGAAGACGATTGGTCCCATACAAACGTCTTGCCTGATACAGCCACCACAATCCAAAGATTACGCAGTAACACCGCAGTCTCCCCACGACCTGGACTCTCCAAACTACTTCTCCGCAGCAATGAATGTATCACCGAGCTAGAACAAGCCACATCCTCACGAGTCGTCGAGCTCCAGGAGGAAGATCATGCCAAGCTCGTACAACTCCTGGAAGCTAGACTTCTCGTACCTTTTCAGCTTTATGCTGCAGGCATTAACACCATCATCGACGCTACCCTCCGCCAACATCTAGATGAGTTCATCTACGACCATTTCCGTCGAGAAGTCATTCCCCAAACCCTCAAAAGCGCCCAAGAACAGAAACTACTCCGAGAGAAAACTACACTTCGCGAAATCGAAAAGCTACGACAAGCTACTACAGAAGCGAAAACATTCACAGCTCTGCAAACCAGTATAGCGAAGTTCACTAAAAAGCTCAAGATCTCCTCGCCTACCTCGGAAACGACCAAAATCGTGCAAATACGCACCCTTCAACAAGCTCAAAAAGTTATGAAATCCATGACGAGAGGGTCGGATCTGTTGCAGAATTTGATATGGATATTGCTGGCGCAGAAGAGCGGAGGGTTGTTTATGAGCTCCGGGAAAGATACGTCTCGTATGATTAAACAGTATGAGGCTGTGGGAGATGCTGAGATGGCGGGACGATTGTCGAGCTGGAGAAATCGGTTGAAAGCTGGGGAGGAGAGCAAGGAGGATTTGCAGATGATGAGAGAGGTTGCCAGGCTGGCTGTTGAGGAGGTTGCTGCTGCACAGATGTCGTGAGGTACGTTGGGGCTTTTGGAAGAGTATTGGTATGCCCACAGAGATTGGTTCCGACAGCGAGTGGGTGACGACCCTTAAGCAAGAAGAAAGCGCACGCCGCTAGAAGCATGATCCTTTCATATCCGCCAGCCGGGGGCCTGGCATACAACAGAGCGCCCGACGAACCCTACATCATCTTAGGGCCGGGAGGATAGCAATAGCACGACGAAACATTGCTCTCGAGAGGGAAAGATGATGTGCTCGCATCAAGCGAGACGATCAATAGTTCTTGACCCATGACTCGAGTCAACTGGCTATTCCGAACTGGACACTATGATATCAATTACATACCAGGTTACCCGCCGATCAGCCTTCCGAAACCAATATTCCATCACATCTGTGCGGTATGCAATATAAGTTGTGGCAGAAAGTGACGTCGAGCTGGGGAAGTTCGGGGTATATGCTAGTCTCGCTCCGTCTCCTTTGTTCTCTTCACAGCAAGCGGTCTATGACACTTCTGTGTCCCGAACGCGGAAAAAGGATGGGGTGGAGGAGAGTGAGGGTCGCAGCGAGGAAGGTGCGTTAAGAAAGTAGACAATATTGGAGGATGTGTCAAAGCTGTGCTGATGGACCGTGTGAATAGGATGCGGCTGGGAGACTCTGGATCTCCGTACATTTCTCCGGCGAAGTAGGTAAATCTCGTTGAACAGATGCACTGCCGGATCGCATTGCTAGTAATTTACACACAGCACACGCTACTGATGGCACTTTCAAGACCAGCTGAACACGAAAGAGTGGGACTGAGATCGGCGCAGGATTTGTGTGGGTCCGGCGTAAAACTTCATAATGTGCTTGGCGGACGGAATCAAAATACATGCTTTCAGTCAAGCACATGCAAGTTGCAACGCATGTGCCATTTCTTTTTACGATACGTTGAGTGCAAGCATAAGGCAAACGAAGACTCAAGGACGTCAACACCTTCCTGCAGGCCTTACAGCACACCGCCATCGCCATCGAGTCCACAAAGAAGGTGTACGATAAAGCAACCAAGACTTTTTCAGGAGGTTCTGACCACGACCAGCAAGACCAACGACTGGAAGTCAGCAGTTGTTTGCCATGTTTACATCAATACTCATAATTTCGCTACTGGTTGCAATCTTGGCGTTCTTGTATCCCTATCTTACGGCATCACGATTCTTGGGCTTTGCGGCTTACATTTCGGCTCGTGGCGGTTCTTCCATCTACAACACAGCATTTGCGTGTAAGAAATACCTAGACACCCCTCCACCAGTGCCTTTCAAGATGACAGTTGACTGTGTTGGGGTTTCGGGCGGGATTTTAATGCAAGGAATTGCTGCATTCTTCGCTGGAGGAAAAGTTGAGGAGGTTATGGTTCTTACTTGGCAGGCGATGCTAGGATGAGGGAAGGCCATGGAAGTGGAAGCAGCGGTTTTGTGCTCAGATTGTTATAACTGCAGGACATACAGCATATCTACACTCGGGGATCTGCAGTGTCTTCATGCCCGTAGTTTGGATCCGATCTTGCCCCTCGCGACTGCCTAGGATCCTTGTTACTTGGGCTTTACATGCAAGTACTTTCTACCATCCAAACAGCTCCGGACGGTTCGAGGAGATAAACTACTGCTAATTTCCACCAAATAACGGAGTATGGATACCTGAAACATGGAGTTGGACACGATTAAGTACTGTCTATCCCGAGAGACTTTATGCGAAAAATGTAGAGTTTCGCAAAGAACCTACGTAGCTGCGCAGAGATTTACGCAGCTACGCAAAAAGGTTATGCGCCTGTACACAGAAGTTGCGCAGCTGCGCAAGAAGAAAAGAAGTTCCGCAGCTACGCAGTCGAGCTTTCTTAATCAACCAGAGGACAAGTGGGATTGGAACGGGGGCTATGAGAGACGGGCTGGGAGGTCGAAGGGTGGTAGGAGGACTCTGTGAAAGGGGTGGTTAAAGTCATGTTGAGAGGAGGAGTTGAGACTAGGAAGCATGTTTGCACTCCCGAAAACTAACGAGATGTAGAAGTTAATGCTGTCAATGGAAATCTTGCTTTAGCAAGCAGTCTGAGCATGAGAGCTCCCTTGCATGGACGACTCTTGAAGACTCTGGACGTTGCACTAAACGTCTCTTCTCTCTTGGCTATTCCAATTCAGCTGCCAGCCTTGCACTGAGTATCACCTCAACCAATCCAGGTCTGTTTTCACGCGACTCGTCGAAATAATTTCCAAGGGGGTACGGCCTGGACATTCTCTCCTTGACGTCCAACACCTCGCAGAGTGTTACGAGTGTAGGGTCGCCCCAATGAACAGTCGATCCCATAGGCACGAATTTGATGTTGAAATACCCCTCACGACCTGCTATTACGCAATTCCGAGCGACGTGAGGGATGTGAGGGACGGTGGGCTTAGGCCGGACAGGGCATGACTGCTTATTCACCAGTGCATGCAAAGCATCCTTTGACAGACTGCTAAGCCAGGAACTGAGACACTTTGCTTCCCACGTCGCGGATACATGTACAACATATTCAACTTGAGAAATCAGCTTCGTTTCTCCGTAGTAGCTCTTGATGAAATCTTTCCGCGTCTTGTGATTGACCTGGAGTTGGAACGGAGGCTTGTAGTCTTTTGTAAGAAAGATTTGATCGCCGTTGTGGAAGAAAGTGAGTTCGAAGATCTCGTCGAAAAGCTCTTGTGGCAACCTCTGCAGGCCGGCGTGAAGTTGCTCGACCGTGAACGCCATGTTGTCTGGACAGATTTGCAGACTGAGAGAAATGTTCGAAACTTTGTAGCTACCAGGGAAGATGAATCAGCTTGGAGAAGGAGACATAAGTGTGAATTTAAATGATTGCTTTTAGTCTTCTGGCTTGATGAAGATACCTGTCGGAAAGCCTTCGCTGTTTGCTTGTGGGGCTTTCTTCGATGTGAAGAGGGACATACTTCAGCTGTCTTGGGGTGCTATAGAGAGAGCGTCAAGTGCTCGGAGTCGCCGGAAGATCAGATCTGCTCCCATCTCGAGATGACCACCGCATCACTTTCGATTCAAGTGATCGACTGATAGTTGTTCCCAAGTGTTTCTCTGCGCTTCGCTTGACGCTATCATGTAGCGTCGATCTGTCCCGTCTCAGACAAGCCCGTTGAGAGCCTGAGAGATTCTTATGTTAGTGGTTACTAGTACGGGAGGAAAAGGGATGCGTACCTCTGCTTCGGAAAGGAAGTATCTGCCAATACGACGCCCCGACTCGGTGCTGCCCACGCTGAAAGTTGTGGGTAGGCGTGCATCATATGACGAAGCCACACGACCGCAGCGGATTTCCTTTACGATGAGCTTCACCTCCTCAGACATGGAATTCAGGAATTTTCCCAGCTCAGAAAAGTTGGCGACGTAGAACGTGGATTCGCTGTAGTAGACACGAGAGAAGTCGGCACGGATCTGGCGATTGATCTGGAGCTGCACCGGCATCTTTCGAATGTCATCCACGCGGCGGAGAGTGGTCTTGGTGGAAGTCGAAACGGTGCAGGCGGTGACGTGGTGGTAGATCTCATCGTAAAGTTCTTGTGGCAGGGAGGCGAGGAAATTCCGCAGCTGGTCTACGGTGAGAGATAATTGGACCATGATGTGGAGTTGGCAGCTTTGGTAGATTGTGCTGTCAGAAGTGATCAGACGTGGTGCCAGAAGTGGAGGGTGATGTGATGTCAGGTTGAATTACTTACCGAATTTCAGGTGAAGTCAGGGTGGATGGTGAAAGTGTTTCTTCCAGCATGTGATTGATGATCTGGAGACTGATCATGTGGAGTGAAGTGGGTGTTTCGTGTTGAGGTGAATTACCTACCCTTGCCGCCGGCTTGGCATGTAGATGATAGTTATGTTGAAGTCACAACCGCCTAGATGGAGTGCTCTTCTCTGCGGCGAGATTGAGACGCCAATGTGATAGGTTGTGTTGGACTGCAAGTTAACGCCGTGGAGTGCAGCTAGCAAAACAGCCTGTGAATAGCACGACAACCCACTGGATAAGAGTCGCTAGGTTCATGAATTCGAATCACTTACAACTCATGCGGTCTAGGGAAAGGATGATCCATCTCTAGAATAGTCACAGGCGTCTGCACAACGCCCGGAGGAAATATCGCCCTCAATACCACCTTGGACTTCTCGGCATCCTGTCCACCCAAGGGGGACTCACTTTCATTCACACATAGCAAAAGTTTCTCCCATGATAACTGGCCCGCACGAGGGCGCCCAGAGCCTCTTTAGACAGTGACCGAAGCCAGCGCATCAGCCATTTCTCAGGTCGATCGTCCGAAGGCCGACTTAACTCTTGGCCAAGTCAAGCGTGGGCGGACCATGTTGGTTCTCGATCATAGAAACGTTCGATGTAAGTGGCTCGAAATTGTTGGCAGATTTGTAACTGGAGCTGGAGGTCATAGTCTGGGCCGATGCATGTAGGATCGTTGTTCACAGTGAAAGTCAAGGCTACATTCTCGTCGCTTGGCTCCTGTGGTAATTTGTTTATTCCATTTATCAACGGCTCCATGGCGAGTGTTGCTGGTGTTGATACCATTCTAGGCTGCTGCGGATGTGGAAGACCACTGGTTTGGGAAGCTGTTATAGTAGATTTTTGAGCCACAAGTCCGCTCGTCGTGCTCAGTTTCTTTTGGAACGTGGAAGTTGCAGCTCTGGTTCTAGCAGCAGCAAGTATGTGAGCTGTGTTGATCGCTGGCTTTGGCGGCAGGCAAGAGAGGCAAGAGCTTGAGTTTTGGGCAGCTAGAGGGCGAAATTTAATGGCGTGCTGAGAGTCAGAGAAAAAAGAACGCTACTGATTGTGGTTATATGAAGACGACGCATCATAGAGATATGACCAAAGCAACCGCATGAAAATGTAATGTTTTGGCATAGAACTAGTTTGCGGCTCAGGGGGCAACGCAATCATATATATAGCTAGCTTACCCGATCACGTGCATCTACTAGCTCATGACAGCAAAAAGGCTAAACCTGCCTCACAATTTCCACGCCAAAAAAAAAAAGGACAAGTCAATTATCTTCAAACATCACCAAAAACAACCATGAAATTCCGCTCCCTAAAATCCCCCTTCAACATAAACCAAAACGCGTCCGGAACCACCCTCCCAATCCACATCTCCGAAAAAGCCGGCATAATAGCAGAAAATCTCTCCCTAGCAACCTGGGGAAGTTCCTACATCCTAGCCAACCACCTCCAAGAATGGAAAGACACCCCTCCTATAAAAACCGCCCAGAAGAATGCCACAAATAGCGTCCCTGTCTTGGAACTAGGAGCCGGAACTGGGCTGGTAGGACTCTCCGCGGCCGCAATCTGGAATCTGCCAGTAATACTCACAGATTTACCACCCATTGTCCCTGGTCTGGCACAAAACATCGCCTTAAACCGCGAGCTCCTTTCTCGGGAATCGATATCGGCGCGGTGTGGAGCTCTAGATTGGACGCAGCCTGAGAAACTCATGCTCGTAAACCCCGTTCTTGCAGCTGAGGGTCCCACATCCATTGACTCCTCTCGCAAAGCGCATATTATCGTTGCCGCGGACGTGGTATACGATGAAGATCATCCGGAACTTCTTCTCAAGACGATTCTGGCATGGTTAGCTCCTGGAGGAGATTCTCGAGTTATCATCTGCTATCCCGTTCGCATTGCTTATATCGATCATATCCGAGATCTATGGGAGCGATTCGAAACTGCAGGGTTGGAATGTGTGGAGGAGGGACAGGAGAGTAGTGATGATGATTGGGGAGAGGCGGAACCGGCGCCTTATGAGTGGTGTATGTGGGCTTGGAGAAAGGTAGAGGGAAGCGGAACGTGAGATTTGGTTGGGACTTTGAAAGGACTGCTTTCCTTGAGAGGCTACATGCAGTACCTTATACCTAGCTTTGCAAAATACCTCAGGAAACGTTTCCTACTCCTAGGAAGCTACCGGACACAACTATCATATCAAAGCACATTCGGCGCAGCTCAGGTTAATCTGCACTGATTCTGAGAGCGAACAATGCACCCAAACGATTTCTTTACTCCATGCTAACAACATCCACGCAGTTTTGTCCATTGTCCCTTCGTAGCAATTTTTCATGCACGCCTAGTGAATTGACGACGCGTGCCAATTTCTCAAACCTTACCAAGGGTAGCCGCTCCAGAGACAATGAATATTCGAACTACGATAAAATACCGCCTCGCCCCTCTCATCACTCACCCTCAATACAACTCCCCATCCCCATAATCCCCAACCTCTCCCTCTCCTCAAGCCTAACTCCAAAAAACCGCTCCAGAGCCTGCACCCTCTCCTGCTCATTCTCGCACACATGAATTTTCGCTTTCCTCCCCCGTATCTTCCAATGTAGCCTCCTACCCACCAGCACAATCTCCCCCATAATCCCCTCCCCTTCCATCCCCATCACAAATTTCACAACCACAACTTCCCCCACATAAAAGCTCTTCCTCGAAGAAGACGCAAAACAATTCAAAACCTCGAAATCCGCAGCCGTGAATTCCACTCTATCAGGAAAACAATACATTCCCCTCCACTCCTCCCTCCCCTTCCCCCTCTGCTCCAAATGCCAAACCTTCGCCTCAGAATCCTCAGAATCCGGTAACGCACCCCATCTCAACCTCACACATCTCCCATATTCCTCACGCTCCACCCCGTCCTCAAAAAGTACCGGAGAAACAAGTCCGCCGGCTCCAAAGCCCACGTCCACCAGATACCTCCTCCCCTCGATCGTGACAATATTGACCATGTGCGCGAATCCATAGTACCATCCTTCCCCATTATCCTCTCCAATTTCTCCTCCATTCGGATTGACCTGACTACTAA
Organism: Ramularia endophylla; assembly: GCA_002116395.1. Taxonomy (NCBI): domain Eukaryota; kingdom Fungi; phylum Ascomycota; class Dothideomycetes; order Mycosphaerellales; family Mycosphaerellaceae; genus Ramularia; species Ramularia endophylla. The sequence continues at coordinate 6,420 of MWSQ01001966.1, read as the reverse complement.
CCCTCCCCCCCGTACTCACAACATCAAACCCCAAAGACCTCAAAACCGTAGCGAACAAAGTATTAAGTTCCATACAATACCCTCCTCTCCCCCTTCCAGGATCCCTTACAATTTTCTCAAAAAGCGATGTAGGATGGAGATCTATACCCGGACATCTCTCATAATGCAGCGAAAGATTCTCAAACGGGATTGCGCAGAGGGTATGTTGAAACAGGAGAGTCAGAGTCTGGAGAGAAGGTCGCAGATCCCGCGGCTTTGGGAGGTTTATACGGGTGTAGAATTGTTCCAATTGGGATTGCGTGTATGTTGGGCGCGGCATTGCTGCGGTTGGGAGGGGAATGATGAGTTGTGTCGTTATTTCGGGCTGGGTTTACGCGGGTTACTTAGCTTATAGATTGGTGTTGTGTATGACGAGAGAGCATTGAGGGTTTTCTGCAATGCGGTGAAGCGAGAGACTGCCTTATCCCAGTAGCGTTGCTTCCGCGTCGCGCCATGGCGACGGCGGTGTACCATCTCTCAGACCAATCACTGCTCTCACCGCTCAGGAATAAGCGAAGTCAGAGTTCCGATCCTATCAATGGGCCACGCGTTGAGGATGTCAAAAGACCATGTCGGTATTGGAGTGACGCGAGGAAGTGTGTCTGCAGGGATAATAGAAGCGCAAGGATCAGTCCTCGCACAGCTAGCGTGACAGCCGCTTCTTCTCATATCTGGGTGAACATGTAGAAAGTAGACATGAAACGCGAGGACTCCAAACACTCCAACAATGGCCAAAAACTGAGGGACGTGAACTTTGATCTTTTCTGATAAAAGAAACTCGTAGCAAAGAACTACAGAATCGTGGACGCCGGCACCTGACGCCAGGAGGGCAGCAACTTTCAATGGCATACCCGTTTCCCCACTCCATTCATGCAGCATTCATTGCAATGCGTGCGTTCAATCCTTGGTATCACACGCATCCCTCAAAAAACAACTCGGCGGGCTTTTTGATCATCATCTTCTCACAAACAGTACGCATATCCCTCAACTCCAACATGAAATTAATCTAGTTGGCAAGAGCGTATGCGCGTCTGCGGTCACGCTCCTCGGCAATGGAGAGCTTGACACCCTTGCCCTTGGGCAGGGAGATCCAAGGCTTCTCGCGACCAATGACGAAGACGTTGGACTCGCGAGTGGCAAACTCGTTGTCAATGGCGTCCTTGATGTGCACAATGTTGAAGCCTCCGTCGTGGCGCTCACGGTGGGTGATGACGCCGACACGACCCATGTTGCGACCGCCGGTGGCCATGGCGATGACACCGGTGTCGAAGCGGATGAAGTCGTCAATCTTGCCTGTGGGATTATTAGCCAATGTCATCCTCACTTCCACATTCCCACTGAAGTATTCTTCCATGAAAATCTCCAGAAACTCACCAGTAGCAAGGTTGATCTTGACAGTGTCGTTGACCTTGATAGCCGGGTCAGGGTAGCGAATCCTATAAAAAGAAAATATCCCATCAGCATTCCAACAATCCTCATCATATATGTGTTTTTCCAACCAAAGCTTGATCCAACGGCTGATAGACGGGTCACTTACGTGCGCGCGTCATGCGTAACCAAGAATGGGATGCCGCCCTTTCCAAGCTGCACTCTCCGGACTTTGCCCAGCTTGTACTCGGCCTCCTCGCCGGTGATGCGGTGGACGGTGAAGCGGCCCTTGGTGTCGTAGACGAGGCGGAAGTTCTCGCCCGTCTTCTCGATGCTGATGACGTCCTGGAAGCCGGCTGGGTAGGTCGGGTCGGTGCGCACTTTGCCATCGACCTTGATCAGGCGCTGCATGACAATCGCCTTGACTTCGCGGGAGTTGAGCGCGTACTTCAGGCTGTGGAAATGAGGGATCTTGTCAGTGTTTGTCCTATCTTCTGTCGCTCTGGACATGCAAAGAGGGGAGTCTTTGGGGATATGGATGGCATTACCGGTTGCGGATGAAGACGATGAGAGGCATGCAGTCGCGCAGCTTGTGCGGACCGGGCGACGCCTTGGGGGCATACGATCCGCTGAGCTTGTCGAGCAGCCAGTGAGATGGCGCTGACAGACGCTTCTGGTGCTTTCCTGGACCGCGACCCATTTTGTGTGTGAAGGCGGGAGTATTGACGGGAAAAGAGGGTGTGTCGACGAGACTTGCAGCGGAAAGCGAGAGAGAAGTTCGAGATGGAGTGTGTGTTGGTCACGAATTTGCTAGCTCGTGTGCGAAGGAGATTGGCCAATCGGTGAGCGGCGGGGAGAACCTTATTACACATCCTTGGCAGTCGCTCCTTCTCCTTCTTGTTTCTTGGTGTCGTGTGTCCATCCAGGTCTCCTTTTACAATCATTTTCTTGTAGCAATTTCTACAGACATGCTGGACCAGTTGATGGTGTTCCTCATCAGTGTGATATGGGCTTCTTGACCAAGACATCATCATCGTCAACACGACCACCACTAAAGAGCCACGGATTCACAGAATCACATCAATACCGACTCCCCAATTCTCGGCGTGAAAGAGGCACTCCAGCATGATCTGATCATCTCGGCTGAGTATAGCATCAGCGGTATCATAGACATGTTATCATGTCCACCTCAGTCATACCTCAATCGACCATCTCTCTTCAAGTCTCTCCCTTCCGCCGATCCAAGTCAAAACGTCATAGCTTCTTCTTCTTCCCCAACAACATCCATACATGTACATAGAAATCTCTTGTCCTTCTTATTCAACAATTCTTCTCCAATCTCAGTACATCTACATTCAAAACCAGCCACAATGTCATCTTCCACCCCCGAACCACCCATCCAAAAAGAACCACAAAACCTCCACACCCTCCAAACCTACCACTACTCCCCCCAAACCCAAACCTACACTCTCAAACCCACCAACCTCCCCCTCCCCCCAACCCACGTCCTGATAAAAACCACCCACTCCGGAATCTGCCACACAGACATCCACGCCAAACCCACCAGCTGCGGTCTCGGCCACGAAGGAATAGGCCACATCCTCGCTCTCGGCCCCTCCGTGACAACCTTCCACATAAACGACAGAGTAGGTTGGGGCTGGCTCCATTCCTCCTGCGGGTTATGTAAAACTTGCCATGAAGGTTTGTCTCCTTATCCACCCATTTACCCTCCCCGTCTGGTTCTGATAATATGATGTAGGTTACCCCCAATACTGCTCCCGCTCCCAGGGTTTCGGATATAGTGACACCACCCAAGGTTCCCTCTCAACCGCCAGAATCATAGACTCGAATTTCATATACCCCATCCCACCCCAAATCTCCTCCCTGCACGCAGCACCTCTGATGTGCGCTGGGGCTTCTACCTTCGAAGCTCTGCATGCTGCTGGAGTTTCTCCGGCTGAGCATGTTGGGGTTTTGGGGATTGGGGGGCTGGGACATATGGCTGTGCTTTTTGCTAAGGGGATGGGGTGTACTGTGACTGCGATTTCTGGGACGAGGGGCAAGGAAGGGGACGCGAGGGCTTTAGGGGCGGATTTTTTTCTTCGTTCCGAGTCTGGGGAGTATCGGGGGGAGAGGGCAAAGGAAGGGATTGATGTGCTACTTATTACGTCGAACTCTGTACCGGATTTGAAGGGCTTGTTACCGTTGTTGGGGAGGAGGGCTACGATTGTTTTGATGACGATACAGAGGGAAAGTTTGGAAGTGCCGTATATGGAATTTGTACTTCCTGGCCATAGGTTGATTGCGAGTACGGAAGCTAGTCGGGAGAATCATTTTAGGATGTTGGAGTTTGTGGTTGAGAAGGGGGTTGTGCCTTGGGTTGAGGAATTTGAGATTTCTGGTGAGGGGATTGGGGAGGCTTTTGGGAGGTTGGAGAGGGGTGAGATGAGGTATAGGGGGGTTTTGAGTTGGGGGGATGGGGATGATTGAGGGGAGGGGAGGGAGATATGGGTTTTGGGTTATGGGTGATGGCTTGAAGGGAAGAACTTGGAGCTAAAGTGCAGAGGGTTTGGCAGGCATTGGAAGAGACGGATGTATTTGAGTCTTGACAGCGCTTGAATGATTCGGAAGGGGTCAAGAATGCGGTTCGATGGTCCGGTTGATGGTCGATGAGGCAGCCTCTCGGTGGTTGAGATTTGGTATACAAAACGCGGTTCCTTGCATTTTCCTATTCCATGGCGGCGTATGAAGATGGGATAGTTTGTTTATGTCTCAACCATATGCTGCTCTCACTGCTCGGGCATGCTCTAGGGTGATGTCACATTGCCATGGTACGCCGTTGTGGTAGAGCAGAGCAACATCGTTCACGTTGTACCCCTTTTTTGTCTTGATCAACAAGTCCAGTAGTACTGGACTCGAGAGACGCATGTGAAGTTTGCTGAACGTGAGACATGAATGTTGCTGTTTCAGAAGCAGAAGGCTGTAATTGACAGTCAAATCAAATCATCACCCGGTCAGTCGGAGGAATGCTGACGAGATTGGCATGTGGGAGCGTGTGATTGGATGGGGCGTCGACAGTTGGAGCTGTTGTGACTTTCACCTGCTGCTGCTGCCAAGCGCGACTTTGTGTCTCTCTCTTGATCCCTTGATTCCTCCTTCTTCCTCTCTCAATACAACACAACAACATTGAAAGAGTACTTTGATTCAATTTCCTCTCAACGACGAAGAGTACATCAGAGTTGTCTAATCAATGTCTTGTTAAAACACGCGCGACATCCACGTCTCTGGCAGCACCCCCACCTCCACCACACGAACCGACGCGTCTTCAATCGCCGGATTGTCCCTCGTACACCACAATTCCACCTCAATGGCGGCCGTGGAAGTTGAAATAACGCGTGAATCATCCACCGAATCGCCATCTCTCAGCAACATGGACACGAACGAAGCAACCTCGGCATCAGCATCAGCACCAGCATCCGCCATGGACATGGACCACCCCCCGCCCGCATCGACACCGCCAACCAGCATTTCCGACAGCAGAAGCATGGAAAGCATCAAAGTCACCGAAACCGACACGACAATCACCACAACCAGCGGAAGACCAAAACGTATGAAATCTGGGGGCGTCACCAACTACAACCTGAAAGCTCTCTCCGAAGCTCAACTTCCCATGAGCAAAATCTCGGGCAGCCGCAATGCGAGCGGATTGTCTGGCCGGACTTTGGTCAATCGTGCTGAGGCTGAGGAAGAGGAGTCTGAAGAGCCATTTGTTGCCAAGATGGACAAGGCTCTGAATCCGGACTGGGAATTGCCTGCTGGTTCTCCGAAAAGCGGTAACGGCAAGGGGAAGGGAAAGTCGCCTGCGCGCGTGCATAGGAGAGGCAGCGTCAAGGATCGCGTCACAAACAGCGTGAAAGAAGTTGGCAAGAAGGCGGCGGACAAGGCTGGTTCTCTGCGCTCTGTATTGGGCAAGCGAGGAAGAGATATGATGGAGTCGGGGAAGCGGGCGTTGGGAATGGTCGAGGAGCAGGAGGAAGTGGAGAATTCATCGAAGAGTAAACTTCTCAAAGAGCTGGATTTGGGCAGAGGAGGTGTGTTGGATGAAATGGATCTGGATGAGGAATTGCCTGCGCCCGCTCTCACTCGTCCTACAAAGCGCGCCAAAACATCCACATCCGCACCTCTGCAAGAACTGGCTCAACCCACTGGACCCTTACAAAAGACTTCCGATGGAAAACGCGTCAAGAAATGGCAGAACGAAGGCCTCTATGTTGGCCAAACAGTAAACTTCGACCCCTCCCGCGTAGGATCAAAAGGAAAGCTCCAAAAGAAACGCCCTCTCACCTCTACATCCAACCCCGAAACCCAGGAACAAGACCAACCCACCATTAAATCTTCCTCCATGAATTTCACCCTCCCAATGTTCGACTACCTCTCCAAACCCCGCGACTTCACCATCCCCTTTGACGTCTTCGCCCCCTCTCTCAGAAAAGGCGACGAACGTCCCAAAGACTGGCACAAAATTAACCGGAATCGTCTCGTGGGCGAAGCCAAAGAACTTTGGGAGAAGTCCGAGAATCTACCTACGAGCGCCTGTGTTTGCAAACCTCCCATGGATGGAGAGAGTGGATGCGATTACGACTGTTTGAACCGCGTCATGCAATACGAATGCAATGATAAGAATTGCAATTTGTCGGCGGATATGTGTAACAATCGCGCATTCGCTCAACTCGCTGCGCGGACGAAGAAAGGCGGGGCGTTTGATGTTGGGGTGGAAGTTGTCAAGACTGAGAAGCGGGGATTTGGGGTTCGGGCTTGTAGGAGTTTTCTTCCGGGCATGGTGATTATGGAGTATACGGGGGAGATAATTAGTGAGGGGGAGTGTCAGAGGAGGATGAGGGAGGAGTATCGGGATAAGGAATGTTATTATTTGATGGAGTTGGAGCGGAATTTGGTGATTGATGGGACTAAGGGGAGTATGGCGAGGTTTATTAATCATAGTTGTGAGCCTAA